>JBBGZY010003547.1:0-278511 GCA_037952925.1 Lithobates clamitans
GGGCTTAGTGTTAGGTGTTAGGATTAGGGCTTAGTGTTAGGGGTTATGATTAGGGGTTAGGATTAGGTTAGGGGTTAGGATTAGGGGTTAGTGTTAGGTTAGGGGTTAGGATTAGAGGTTAGTGTTAGGTTAGGGGTTAGGATTAGGGGTTAGTGTTAGGTTAGGGGTTAGGATTAGGGGTTAGTGTTAGGTTAGGGGTTAGGATTAGGGGTTAGTGTTAGGTTAGGGGTTAGGATTAGAGGTTAGTGTAAGGTTAGGGATTAGGATTATGGGGTAGTGTTAGGGATTAGGATTATGGGTTAGTGTTTGGTTAGGGGTTAGGATTAGGGGTTAGTGTTAGGGATTAGGATTAGGGGTTAGTGTTAGGGATTAGGATTAGGGGTTAGGATTAGGGCTTAGTGTTAGGTTAGGGATTAGGATTAGGGGTTAGTTTGACCGTTCTCAGAACCCCCAAATTTGCAGGGCTCACCCCTCTGAACACCCTGCAATGCACTGAGCTCTTTCAGGGCGTAGTGTAAGCTGGTTGTTAAGGGGCGGGGCTGCGGCGTCCTTAACAACCGATGAGTCATCAGCTGTCAGCGGGTTTCCCCGCTGACAGCTGAGTAATAAAAAAATAATAATGGCGCGGGGTCCCCACCAGAATCCATACTAGACCCTTATCCGGGCATGTTGCCTGGCAGCTCAGGAAAGGGGGGGAGGCGAGCGAGTGCCCCTCCCATCCTGAACCATACCAGGCCACATGACCTCAACATGTTTGGGGGTGCTTTGGTATGGGGGGTCTCTGCCCCCCCTCTATGTGAATGGGTATGGGGGTACATAGTACATAGTACCCCTACCCATTCACCAAAAAAGTGTATATAAAAAAACAAAAACAGGAGATATGTTTTTGACAATTCCTTTATTAAAAAATAAAAACAGTGTCCCCCGATGTAAATCTATCGTCAATCACGCCGCCCACCGACCCGTAAAAGAAACGCTCCGCCTCCTAGGACGGCCGCCCTCCAAATGCCTCCTCCGTGTTTTGACGGTTCTTATATAGGTAAGGGCGGGCCCACCTGGGAGTGTCACCTGGTGGCCCCGCCCCCCTTGTAATGTCACGGATTGGTGCATGCTGGGCCTGCGACGTCACAAGGGGGCGGTGCCACCAGGTGATGTAGCCAGGTGGCTCTGCCCCTTACCTATATAAGAAATGTCAAGCGGTGGAGCCTGTAGTAGGTGGCCAGCCTTCATAGCGGACGGGAGCGTTTTTGTTTTTGTTTTTTTTTGGGTGCAGCGGGCGTCGTGATTGATTTACATCGCGGGACACTATTTATTTATTTTTTTAAATAAAGGATTTGTCAAAAACTGTCCCTGTGTTTATTACTTTTTGATACTTTTTTTGGTGACTAGGGAGGGGGGCCAGTTTCTGGGGCCCCCTTATTCAAGGGGGCTTCTAGATTCTGATAAGCCCCCCGCCCACAAACCCCAACAGCCACAGCCCAGGCTTGTGGGGAAGAGACCCTTGTCCCCATCAACACAGGGACAAAGAGCCCCCCCTACCCCAAGGTACCCACCGGCCATGTTGAGGGCATGTGGCCTGGTATGGTTCAGGAGGTGGGGGGCTTTCACTCATCCCCCTCTTTTCCTGACCTGCCAGGCTGCCTGCCCTGATAAGGGTCTGATATGGATTTTGTGGGGGACCCACAACATTTTGGGGTTTTTTTGGCGTTTTTTCTTTATTTTTTAAAATAGCCGGGTGCCCGGCGATTGCAAGTCATTTTAAAATGTGACTTGACTTGTCTTTTTTTCTATAGAAATGCCATTTTTGCTGCAGCAGGTTATATACATGGTACGGATGCGCCACTTTACAGGCAGACTAAGGGGGCACTTTTTTTGAGCTTCAGGCGACTTTTAGTGGGGATGTGAACCGTCTCCACGTTTTGGAGCTTCAAGCTACCAAACCCTGAGGTGTGAATGGGGGCTGAGCGCCCAGATCCTGTAGAAAAAAAGATGTGAGGTTGTGGAGACCTGGATGGAGAAGACATCAGATCTCAGGTTACAATCCATCCATTCACTGATTGAGAACATTAAATCTGGTGATAATGTAACATTATATAGTATTCTTCGTGAAGATCCGAGATCTGGAGAGGGACCTGGAGAGAGACCTGGAGAGGGACCTGGAGAGAGACCTGGAGAGGGACCTGGAGAGGGACCTGGAGAGAGACCAGGAGAGGGACCTGGAGAGGGACCTGGAGAGAGACCAGGAGAGGGACCTGGAGAGAGACCAGGAGAGGGACCTGGAGAGAGACCTGGAGAGAGAACTGGGGAGAGACCTGGAGAGAGACCTGGAGAGGGACCTGGAGAGGGACCTGGAGAGAGACCAGGAGAGGGACCTGGAGAGGGACCTGGAGAGAGACCAGGAGAGGGACCTGGAGAGAGACCAGGAGAGGGACCTGGAGAGAGACCTGGAGAGAGAACTGGGGAGAGACCTGGAGAGGGACCTGAACGGAGACTGAGACTTGGAGAGGGACCTGGAGAGAAACTGGGGAGAGACCTGGAGAGGGACCTGAACAGAGACTGAGACCTGGAGAGGGACTTAGAAAAAAAACCTGGAGAGGGACCTGGCGACAGACCTGGAGACGGACCTGGAGAGAGACCTGGAGAGGGACCTGAAGACAGACCTAGAGAGGCACCTGGAGAGGGACCTGGAGAGAGATCTGGAAATGAACAAGAAGAGAGAGACCCAGAGAGGGACCTGGAAAGAGAGACCTGGAGAGTCACCTGAAGAGATATCTGGAGAGAGACCTGGAAAGAAAACGGGAGAGAGACCTGGAGAGGGACCTGGAGAGAGACCTGAAGGGAGACCTGGAGAAAAAATCTCTGAGGAACATTTCCAACACCTTGATGTATCTATGCCACCAAGAATGAAGGCAAAAGGGGGTCCAACCCGCTACTAGCAAAGGGCGACCTAATAAATTGTCCGGTGAATGGATATGTATCCCCAAACTATAGGAAGTTTTCTTCTTCAAAATATTAGATTAGATGCTTTGTTGAAAGTAGATGGACATTAATGTGTCCTTATCTTTCCATTGAATATCATGTTTCCGATTTTTTTTAATTGAAAAATATTCAATAAAAAAATGTTATTTGTAAAAAAAAAAAAAAAAAATTAATAGTAATAATAACCCATACGGGTACTCCTCATTTTACATATCCCCCCCTTTTATTACTTTCCTATATATCCACTTTGAAGTCACTTACACCATTTATCTTGTTCATCCCCTTCCAAGGGTTGTATTATATATTTCCACCACTAGAGGTCAGCACTTCCCCTGTAAGTCACAATGCATGTGAATCCACGTAAGGACCCGCCCCTTTCTGGCAAATTTTCATGTAAAATGTAAATATTAGTTTATTTTTTTGCTAGAAAATTACTCAGAAGCCCCAAACATTATATATATATATTTTTTAGCAAAGACACTAAAGAATAAAATGGCAATCGTTGCAATTTTTTATGTCACATGATATTTGGGTAGCGTTTTTTTTAAACATAATTTTTGGGGAAAAAATACAATTTAATGAATTTTAATGCAACAAAAAATACAACATTTAAAAATCTCCATAGGCGACACTTTAAAAGTTTTAAAATGACTAAGAACCCACAAACATTATATATATATTTTTTTTAGCAAAGACCCTAAAGAATAAAATTGCGATTGCTGCAATTTTTTATGTCACCTGGTATTTTTCAAACGCAATTTTTTTGGGGGGTAAATATATACTTTACTGAATATTAATGCAAAAAAAACACAATATATAACTAAATTTTTTGGGGGGCGATATTAAAAAGATGGTGTGACACGGAGTAAGCAGATGCCTAACATGTCACGCTTTAAAATTGCGCGTGATTGCGGAAATGGCGACAAAATTACAGATCTTAAAAATCTCCATAGGCGACGCTTTAAACATTTTAAAGTTACTTAGAACCCACAAACATTATATACATTTTTTTTAAAGCAGAGGCCCTAGAGAATAAATTGGTGGGTTTTGCAAATTTGTTTTTGTCACGCGGTTTTTGCGCATGCGGTTTTTCAAATGCAATTTTTTTGGGGGAAGAAATACACTTTAATGCATTTTAATGTAAAAAAAAACCACAATATATAACTCAATTTGCGCATGCTTGTGGAAACGGCAACAAATATAATGTTTGCGGTTATACCTCACATGTGTGGTGTAAACACCATTTACATATGCGCGCGCGTCTTGCGTATGCGTTTGTTCCTGCGCGTAAGCACGGAGGAATGGGGGCACTTTACCTTTTTTTTTCTTTTTTTTTCTTTTTTTTTTACATTGTCCCTTTAACTTTTATAGTTTTTTTTACACTATCCCTTTAATCTTTTATATATATTTTTTTTACACTATCTCTTTAATTTTTTTATATTTATATTTTTTTAAAAATATCTCTTTAATTTATATATATATATATATATATATATATATATATATACATAATTATTATTATTTTTTTTTTTTTTTACACTATCCCTTTAATTTTTTATTATTTTTTTTTAATCACTTTTATTCCTATCACAAGGAATGTAAACATCTTTTGTAATAGAAATAGGGAGTGACAGGTCCTCTTTATGGAGAGATCCGGGGGCTATAAGACCCCAAACCTCTTCATTACCTTTGAAAGCAAAAGAAAAAAAAAAAGAAAAAAATCTGATATTATACTTTAAAAAAAAAAATAGTTTACTTCCTCCCTAGACAGGAAGTGACATCATGACACCTCTCTGGTCCTCCTAGATCATAGAGGTGATTGGAGACGATCTGGTCTTTCCTCACCTCTATGGTGAGCTGTTTCTCGGATTAGCTGGTAAAAAATGGGAAACGGCATTTCATTTACAAGAAAGAGAATTGCCGGCTTTAAAAATAATCCACCGGGGTTATGGCTGATTAGACGGCAAACCACTTCAAAGCCGCAACGTATATATACAGGGCCTGGAAAAAGTATTAATACCCCTTGGAATTCCCCACATTTTGTCACGTTACAACCAAAAAACGTAAATGTATTTTATCGTATTGCGGTGGTGAAGTGGGCGGAGTATTCTCTCGGCAGTAATGGAGAAGCTCCTCTAAAAAATGTTTTTTTTTTTTTAGCTTAGCTTTATAGCTATCACAAGGAGTGAACAGCGCCCCTTGTGGTGGCTTTGGGCCGGGACAGGTCCTCTTCATATAGAGATCAGAGGAGATCTACACAACGGAAACATTCGTTCATTAAATGAGTCATTTCCCTTCCTATTCGTTATGTTGGAATCATTCGATCTTCCCGATTCGTTTGGATATTTGTTATTTTCAAATCCAATCGAATTCAAAATGGAAACATATCGCAAAAAAGGTATAAAAGGTGAAATAAGATGATGATTCCTCTATTTAGGCTGCTTTATAGAATGGAATACAATAAAATAAAATAAAACAGAATTGAATAGAATAGGGTAGAATAGAATAGAATAGAAAATAAAATAATAGAATGGAATAGAAAATACAGGAATAGAATAGAATTGAATAAAACATAATAGAATATAAATAAGGCAATAAACAGGATGGTATAAAAGTGAAACAAGATGATGATTCCTACTTAGGCTGCTTTATAAAATAAAATAGAATAAAATAAAACAGAATAGAAAAGAATAAAATAGAACAGAATAGAGTGGAATAGAGTAGAAAAGAATAGAAATAAATAGAAAATACAGGAATAGAATAGAATTTAATATTATTATTATTATTATTATACGAGATTTATATAGCGCCAACAGTTTACTCAGCGCTTTACAATGTATAAGGGGGACAACACAATTACAGTACAGTACAATACAGAAGGGACAGGAGGGCCCGGCTCATAGAGCTTTCATTCTAAAGGGAGGGGGAGGTGGTACAAAAGGTAATAGCTGCAAAGAATGATTTGATGGGGGTGGCTCAGGGACAGTTATGTGGGTGTGGGATAGGCTTCCCTGAATAAATGAGTTTTCAAGGATCTCCTAAAGGTGGACAGGGTAGGGGCTGATCAGACATACTGGGGCAGGGAATTCCAGAGGATGGGAGAGGCTCTGGAGAAGTCCTGAAGACGAGCATGGGAGGAGGTAACAAGGGAGCTAGAGAGCAGGAGGTCCTGGGAGGAGCGGAGGGGGCGATTTGGGCGATATCTGCAGATGAGGTTGGTGATGTAGATGGGGGCAATGTTGTGAATGGCCTTGTATGTTATGGTTAGCATGTTGAATTTTATACGGTGGGGGAGGGAAAGCCAGTGAAGGGATTGGTAGAGAGGGGCAGCAGTCACGGATCGATTATTGAGGTGTACTAGTCTAGCAGCAGCATTTATAATAGACTGAAGGGGGAGGAGCCTGTGTAAGGGTCGGCCATTAAGGAGAGAGTTGCAATAGTCGAGACGGGAAATAATCAAGGAGTGAATAAGTTGCTTTGTGGTGTCATTAGTCAGGAAGGGGCGAATTCTGGAGATGTTGCAGAGGTTAAAGCGGCAGGATTTAGCCAGTGATTGGATGTGGGGGCTGAAGGAGAGGTCAGAGTCAAGGATAACACCCAGGACTCTGGCATGTGTGGAGGGACCAATGGTTGTGTTGTTGATATTAATGGTGAAGTCACAGGAGGGGGACCGTGAAGGAGGAAATATAACAAGCTCAGTTCTAGAAAGATTGAGTTTGAGGAAGTGGTGTGACATCCATACCGATATGTCATTCAGCAAGTTTGAGATCCGTGAGGAGATAGAGGGGGTGAATTGAGGAGTGGTGAGATAGATCTGTGAGGAGATAGTGGGGGTGAGTTGGGGAGTGGAGAGATAGATCTGTGAGGAGATAGTGGGGGTGAATTGAGGAGTGGAGAGATAGATCGGTGAGGAGATAGAGGGGGTGAGTTGAGGAGTGGAGAGATAGATCGGTGAGGAGATAGTGGGGGTGAGTTGGGGAGTGGAGAGATAGATCTGTGAGGAGATAGTGGAGGTGAGTTCAGGAGTGGAGAGATAGATCGGTGAGGAGATAGAGGGGGTGAGTTGAGGAGTGGAGAGATAGATCTGTGAGGAGATAGTGGGGGTGAGTTGAGGAGTGGAGAGATAGATCTGTGAGGAGATAGTGGGGGTGAGTTGAGGAGTGGAGAGATAGATCTGTGAGGAGATAGTGGGGGTGAGTTGAGGAGTGGAGAGATAGATCTGTGAGGAGATAGTGGGGGTGAGTTGAGGAGTGGAGAGATAGATCTGTGAGGAGATAGTGGGGGTGAGTTGAGGAGTGGAGAGATAGATCTGTGAGGAGATAGTGGGGGTGAGTTGAGGAGTGGAGAGATAGATCTGTGAGGAGATAGTGGGGGTGAGTTGAGGAGTGGAGAGATAGATCTGTGAGGAGATAGTGGGGGTGAGTTGGGGAGTGGAGAGATAGATCTGTGAGGAGATAGTGGGGGTGAGTTGAGGAGTGGAGAGATAGATCTGGGAGGAGATAGAGGGGGTGAATTGAGGAGTGGAGAGATAGATCTGTGAGGAGATAGTGGGGGTGAGTTGAGGAGTGGAGAGATAGATCGGTGAGGAGATAGTGGGGGTGAGTTGGGGAGTGGAGAGATAGATCTGTGAGGAGATAGTGGGGGTGAGTTGAGGAGTGGAGAGATAGATCTGTGAGGAGATAGTGGGGGTGAGTTGAGGAGTGGAGAGATAGATCTGTGAGGAGATAGTGGGGGTGAGTTGAGGAGTGGAGAGATAGATCTGTGAGGAGATAGTGGGGGTGAGTTGAGGAGTGGAGAGATAGATCTGTGAGGAGATAGTGGGGGTGAGTTGAGGAGTGGAGAGATAGATCTGTAAAGGAGATAGAGGGGGTGAGTTGGAGAGTGGAGAGATAGATCTGTGAGGAGATAGTGGGGGTGAGTTGGGGAGTGGAGAGATAGATCTGTGAGGAGATAGTGGGGGTGAGTTGGGGAGTGGAGAGATAGATCCGTGAGGAGATAGTGGGGGTGAGTTGAGGAGTGGAGAGATAGATCTGTGAGGAGATAGTGGGGGTGAGTTGGGGAGTGGAGAGATAGATCTGTGAGGAGATAGTGGGGGTGAGTTGGGGAGTGGAGAGATAGATCTGTGAGGAGATAGTGGAGGTGAGTTGAGGAGTGGAGAGATAGATCGGTGAGGAGATAGAGGGGGTGAGTTGAGGAGTGGAGAGATAGATCTGTGAGGAGATAGTGGGGGTGAGTTGAGGAGTGGAGAGATAGATCGGTGAGGAGATAGAGGGGGTGAATTGAGGAGTGGTGAGATAGATCTGTGAGGAGATAGTGGGGGTGAGTTGGGGAGTGGAGAGATAGATCTGTGAGGAGATAGTGGGGGTGAGTTGGGGAGTGGAGAGATAGATCTGTGAGGAGATAGTGGGGGTGAGTTGGGGAGTGGAGAGATAGATCGGTGAGGAGATAGAGGGGGTGAGTTGAGGAGTGGAGAGATAGATCTGTGAGGAGATAGTGGGGGTGAGTTGAGGAGTGGAGAGATAGATCGGTGAGGAGATAGAGGGGGTGAATTGAGGAGTGGTGAGATAGATCTGTGAGGAGATAGAGGGGGTGAGTTGGGGAGTGGAGAGATAGATCTGTGAGGAGATAGTGGGGGTGAGTTGAGGAGTGGAGAGATAGATCTGGGAGGAGATAGAGGGGGTGAATTGAGGAGTGGAGAGATAGATCTGTGAGGAGATAGTGGGGGTGAGTTGGGGAGTGGAGAGATAGATCTGTGAGGAGATAGTGGAGGTGAGTTGAGGAGTGGAGAGATAGATCGGTGAGGAGATAGAGGGGGTGAGTTGAGGAGTGGAGAGATAGATCTGTGAGGAGATAGTGGGGGTGAGTTGAGGAGTGGAGAGATAGATCGGTGAGGAGATAGAGGGGGTGAATTGAGGAGTGGTGAGATAGATCTGTGAGGAGATAGTGGGGGTGAGTTGGGGAGTGGAGAGATAGATCTGTGAGGAGATAGTGGGGGTGAGTTGAGGAGTGGAGAGATAGATCTGTGAGGAGATAGTGGGGGTGAGTTGAGGAGTGGAGAGATAGATCTGTGAGGAGATAGTGGGGGTGAGTTGAGGAGTGGAGAGATAGATCTGTGAGGAGATAGTGGGGGTGAGTTGAGGAGTGGAGAGATAGATCTGTGAGGAGATAGTGGGGGTGAGTTGAGGAGTGGAGAGATAGATCTGTAAAGGAGATAGAGGGGGTGAGTTGGAGAGTGGAGAGATAGATCTGTGAGGAGATAGTGGGGGTGAGTTGGGGAGTGGAGAGATAGATCTGTGAGGAGATAGTGGGGGTGAGTTGGGGAGTGGAGAGATAGATCCGTGAGGAGATAGTGGGGGTGAGTTGAGGAGTGGAGAGATAGATCTGTGAGGAGATAGTGGGGGTGAGTTGGGGAGTGGAGAGATAGATCTGTGAGGAGATAGTGGGGGTGAGTTGGGGAGTGGAGAGATAGATCTGTGAGGAGATAGTGGGGGTGAGTTGGGGAGTGGAGAGATAGATCAGTGAGGAGATAGTGGGGGTGAGTTGAGGAGTGGAGAGATAGATCGGTGAGGAGATAGTGGGGGTGAGTTGGGGAGTGGAGAGATAGATCTGTGAGGAGATAGTGGGGGTGAGTTGGGGAGTGGAGAGATAGATCTGTGAGGAGATATGGGGGTGAGTTGAGGAGTGGAGAGATAGATCTGTGAGGAGATAGTGGGGGTGAGTTGGGGAGTGGAGAGATAGATCTGTGAGGAGATAGTGGAGGTGAGTTGAGGAGTGGAGAGATAGATCTGTGAGGAGATAGTGGGGGTGAGTTGAGGAGTGGAGAGATAGATCTGTGAGGAGATAGTGGGGGTGAGTTGGGGAGTGGAGAGATAGATCCGTGAGGAGATAGTGGGGGTGAGTTGAGGAGTGGAGAGATAGATCCGTGAGGAGATAGTGGGGGTGAGTTGGGGAGTGGAGAGATAGATCTGTGAGGAGATAGTGGGGGTGAGTTGGGGAGTGGAGAGATAGATCTGTGAGGAGATAGTGGGGGTGAGTTGGGGAGTGGAGAGATAGATCTGTGAGGAGATAGTGGGGGTGAGTTGGGGAGTGGAGAGATAGATCTGTGAGGAGATAGTGGGGGTGAGTTGAGGAGTGGAGAGATAGATCTGTGAGGAGATAGTGGGGGTGAGTTGGGGAGTGGAGAGATAGATCTGTGAGGAGATAGTGGGGGTGAGTTGAGGAGTGGAGAGATAGATCTGTGAGGAGATAGTGGGGGTGAGTTGAGGAGTGGAGAGATAGATCTGTGAGGAGATAGTGGGGGTGAGTTGGGGAGTGGGGAGATAGATCTGTGAGGAGATAGAGGGGGTGAGTTGAGGAGTGGAGAGATAGATCTGTGAGGAGATAGTGGGGGTGAGTTGGGGAGTGGAGAGATAGATCTGTGAGGAGATAATGGGGGTGAGTTGAGGAGTGGAGAGATAGATCTGTGAGGAGATAGTGGGGGTGAGTTGGGGAGTGGAGAGATAGATCTGTGAGGAGATAGTGGGGGTGAGTTGAGGAGTGGAGAGATAGATCTGTGAGGAGATAGTGGGGGTGAGTTGAGGAGTGGAGATATAGATCTGTGAGGAGATAGTGGGGGTGAGTTGGGGAGTGGAGAGATAGATCTGTGAGGAGATAGAGGGGGTGAGTTGAGGAGTGGAGAGATAGATCTGTGAGGAGATAGTGGGGGTGAGTTGGGGAGTGGAGAGATAGATCTGTGAGGAGATAGTGGGGGTGAGTTGAGGAGTGGAGAGATCGATCTGTGAGGAGATAGTGGGGGTGAGTTGAGGAGTGGAGAGATAGATCTGTGAGGAGATAGTGGGGGTGAGTTGGGGAGTGGAGAGATAGATCTGTGAGGAGATAGTGGGGGTGAGTTGGGGAGTGGAGAGATAGATCTGTGAGGAGATAGAGGGGGTGAGTTGAGGAGTGGAGAGATAGATCTGTGAGGAGATAGTGGGGGTGAGTTGGGGAGTGGAGAGATAGATCTGTGAGGAGATAGTGGGGGTGAGTTGGGGAGTGGAGAGATAGATCTGTGAGGAGATAGTGGGGGTGAGTTGGGGAGTGGAGAGATAGATCTGTGAGGAGATAGTGGGGGTGAGTTGGGGAGTGGAGAGATAGATCTGTGAGGAGATAGTGGGGGTGAGTTGGGGAGTGGAGAGATAGATCTGTGAGGAGATAGTGGGGGTGAGTTGAGGAGTGGAGAGATAGATCTGTGAGGAGATAGTGGGGGTGAGTTGAGGAGTGGAGAGATAGATCTGGGTGTCATCGGCATAGAGATGGTATTGGAAGCCATGGGAGGTTATCAACTGGCCCAGGGAAGAGGTATAGAGTGAGAAAAGGAGAGGCCCAAGGACGGAGCCTTGGGGTACCCCAACAGAGAGAGGAAGGGGAGCGGAGGAGATGGAGTTGTAAGTGACGCTGAAAGTGCGTTGAGATAGGTAGGAGGAGAACCAGGATAATGCAGAATCACGGAGGCCAAGGAAGTGTAGTTTGCTGAGGAGCAGCAGGTGGTCAACTGTGTCAAAGGCAGCAGAGAGGTCTAAAAGTATGAGTATGGAGTAGTGGCCATTGGTTTTGGCAGTTATTAGGTCATTGGTGATTTTTAGTAGGGCAGTTTCAGTCGAATGTTGTAGGCAGAAGCCAGACTGTAGGGGGTCGAGAAGGTTGTTGTCCGTGAGGTAGCGACTCATTTGGTCATGAACAAGGCGTTCGATGAGCTTGGAGGCAAACGGGAGCAGGGAGATGGGTCTTGAGTTATTCAAACAGGTGGGGTCTAGTGAGGGTTTTTTGAGTATGGGGGTAATAATAGAACATTAATAGAACATAGTAGAATAGGAATAAGGTAATATACAGTAAGGTATAAAAGTGAAATAATGATTCCTACTTAGGCTGCTTTATAGAATAGAATAGAACAGAATATAATCAAACAGCATTCAATAGAGTAGAATAGAACATAAAGGAATATAATAGCATAGAATAGACTAGAAGTCAGTTGATATACTGTAAGGTATAAAAGTGAAATAAGATGATGATTCCTCTACTTAGGCTGCTTTATAGAATATAATAGAAAAGAATAAAATAGAAAATAAAAGAATAGAATAGCATAGAATATAAAAGAATAGACTAGAAATAAGGTGATAAAACAGCAAGGTATAAAAGTGAAATAAAATGACGATTCCTCTACTTAGGCTGCTTTATAGAATAGAATAGAAAAAGAATAAAATAGAATAGAATAGACTAAACGGAATCAAATAAATTAATAGAAAAAACAGAATGTAATACATAGAATAAAATAGAAGTTAAAAGAACAGAACAGAATAGAATAGAAAATAAAGAAATAGAATAGAAAATAATGGAATAAAATAGAATAGAAGAGAATTTAAAAAATATTTTATTCTATTATTTCTATTTTATTCTTTTGTTTTCCAATCTACCCTTTTATATTCTGGTCTATTTCTTTATTTTCTATTTTATTCTCTTCTATTCTATTTTATTCTACGTTATTCTTTTACATTCTATTTTATTCTATTCTTTTATTTTCTGTTCTATTCTATTCTGTTCTATTTATGTATCTATGTTATTCTGTTTAGTCTATTCCATTCTTTTATGTTCTATTCTATTCTAGTATTTTCTATTCTATTCTATAAAGCAGCCTGAGTAGGAATCCTCATCGTATTTCCCTTTTATACCTTTCTGTATTTATTACAATATGTTTCCATTTTGAATTTGTTTTCATTTTCAGATTCAGTTCATTTGTTTCGTTCTCATTTATTTTGGATCCATTGAAATTTGTTACTATTGTGATTTGGAAATTTGGATAGATTCTGAATCTCCGAATAACGAAGATTCCATGTGAATTTCTATTGGTAATGAATGTCTATTGGACCCGCGATCTCTCCTCTGTCCTCCAAGGCAGCCAATCATAGAGATCTGTGCGATCGGCTGATTCCCGGACTGTGCCGGCCGGGACAACACAGAACTGAACCCGGAAGTGAGGAGATTTGCTCCCGGCTTCATTCATCATAGAGGGGTTTGTAGAATGGATGTTCCTCCATCTCCTCTGTGGTCAGCCGACCATTTCCAGCAGTCCCGGGGCTCCTTGGTGGAAGAGGAGAACCTGTGAGCGGAGGCCGGTGGAGGTCATACGTATACGGCCTAAGGACGGGAAGTGGTTAATCCCCCCACCAGTTTTGTACCTCTGTCTGTTTAATGAGCACTAGAGGTGAAAGCTAGAAGCAGAATTCAGGACCAACTGTTCATACTGTCCATGTCCATAATGATGGTCATGTTGTTCACGTTCACCAACTCATCACATGGATCTTCTTAGCAACAATTCCCACCAAGAAACGTTCATTGAGAAATGTTCTGTTTTCAGTCACGTCCTGGTTTTTGCATCTCAGAATAGTTGGGGGGATCTATTACTGGGGAAAAAGTCTCTGAATCACCTTATCGACGTTGGGCACTAAAGACATATTGTATCTTCTCAATATATCATCGGGAATGAGGTGTTCTGAGGTGATGTCGTTCCTCATTTTGTGTCTGCAGTGGAAGGTGATGGCCATACCTGATTCTATATTCACCCAATTTCTGCTGTGTTTCAGAGCTGAGTGGATGGAGGTCTGAAATACGTCCCTGGGGTTCACAATCATTTTGCGGTTATTAAAGACATTCCAATTAATAGGTTCTCGAAAGCTGTGACTGAGGATATTGACCCCAGGAACGTGAGACCACAGGTCAAATCCAGAGCTGTTGAGTGAATTTGGGAAGACGTGATTCTCAATGCAGAAGACACTTGTATCTGGGTGTTTGATCTGGAGACTGTCCATCAGTGATGACCAGTCCCAATCCTTGACTGGAAAAATAATTTCATCAATGTCATTGAGGAGAATAAACTTACTTTTGTACATGTTCCTGTATAGACAATCATTTAGGGATGCAGTTTGTCCAAAATATCCAATCTCAGCATTGAGTCCTTCGGAATATCGCCATTCTATTGTTGTCTGAAGATGTCGGTCTATTGGCCATGGCACCACCTCTAGAGTTCCTTCATCAATGTAATGACGTAACACCTTATCTACATCCTGGGAACAGTTGGTGTTATAGATGGTGACTCTAGAGGCCCCCAGAATCTTGTACATCTCAATACTCTGGATCATCTGGAGGACATTGTTGTAGTTTCCATACAAAGCAGAAATACAGACGGTGAAATTGGAGGAGATTGGTTGTGGTGGACGGTTCCTGACTTCAAACAGGAGGCTCTGACTTGTATTTGTGGAATCAGTTGAAGAGAAAGACATATAAGTGTAATTACACCCAGAAGGTTCTGCACATAGAAGATCTGCTGTTCCATATGGGAACCCAAATCTGTCGCTGTGAAGATCTATTCCTGCCCTGACAGAGATGTTCTGATTGGAGGAACAATGGAAGATACAGTAGAGTTCTTTCACAGATACATGGATGATGGCGATGACCCGGACTGATTGGCCAAGTCTAGGCTCATAATACGGAGAGATGATAAATGTTCGACTGTCCAGAGCTGTAATGGTGTCTGTGGCGATGGGAAGTTCATGAGATCTCATCTTCGGATGTCTGATTTCTACATAGTAGGAGTAAGAAATGACAGCAACGGAAATAAATATGGACATTGTGTAGAATATGACTCTTATATATCTCCACATTCTGGTCTCCTCAGGTGATCACAGCTGTAAGAAAATAGGAAAAAGTAAGACCATAAAATAAGTTCAGTGAGGTTTAAAATGTGTAATCTCGATTTAAGTGAAATTGCCAATATACTCAAGTCCCATCAGTCTCTGTACCAGAGGAGCTTACACTCTAATATCCCAACATTACACACTATTATCCACTTGCCTCATGTAGGAGTATGGCGGCAAAGCAGCTCTCCTGCGTGGGATCATGTACCTAATAAGTCATCCAGCACTTCTGGGTAGGGGCCGTGCACCTGCGGCCGCTGTTCCGGCTGTAATTGGTCACAGTACAAGCCGATCTTCAGGTGCCGACACCCAATGATTGACTGCCGGAACCCACTTATCAACAAGGAAGAGCTCTGTAAATGTAGAGCTCCATCCTGTCAGAGGTTCTGGCTTTTGTTTCACTGCAAAACACATCCCTTAGTAAAAACACCTCACCGTGAATGCACCAAGTACTGATAGGCACACTTTTAACCCCTTGATCGCCCCTAGTTGTTAACTCCTTCCCAGCCAGTGTCATTAGTAGAGTGACAGTACATATGTAGCACCCTCTAGTGTGGGCTACTAGGTCTGAGAGTAGGCAAACTATAGTCTGGCCCAGGGATAAGCCTGAGCCATGGAATCTGGGTCAGGGTTACTAGTAGGGATGAGCTTCGAGTTCGAGTCGAACCCATGTTCAACTCGAACATCGAGTGTTCGACCGTTCGTCGAATTGCGAACGATATGGGCCATTCGCGCCAAATTCGAGTGGCGCGTCACGGCCCATAATTCACTGCGGCATCGCAGTGCATTGCTGGTTGATGATTGGCCAAGCATGCACTATGACCCGCATGCTTGGCCAATCACAGCGCCATCTGTACAAAAGGGTGGCTTTGGCCAATTATGGCTCAGGGGGTTTAGTACACGCCCCACACTATATAAGGCCGCCTGCACGTCCGCCCTGTGTAGTGTGTTTCGGCATTGAGAGAGAGAGAGAGAGAGACAGTGTCATTTGATTTAAGTTAGATAGAGTAGGCAGGCGAGTCAGTTAGCTGCACTTACAGTGTATTGTGTATATATATACATCCTAGGTGTTGTACATATATATATATATACACACTGTATTCAGTTTAGCTAGATCCGTTCCTGTTATTCTCTTTATTCTCTTCCTACTGACAGGCAGGTGTTTTTACAGTATTTACAGCTACCTGAAGAAAATTGCTGCTGTTCTTCTGATCCTATTAGTCCTATTAGCTGCAGTATTTACAGTTAGTGTAGTACGTCCTCTACACAGTGTGCACCTAAAGCTACCTGAAGACAATTGTTGCTGTTCTCATACTAATAATACTACAGGCAGGCAGTTGATTCTGCTAGCTGCAGTATCAGTATATATATATACATCCCAGCTTTGTGCAGCTACATCTCACTGCAGGCCATTAGTATGTCTGGAAGGCCAAGAAGGAGAGGCAGACAGTCACAAGCCAATAAAAGAGGGCAAGCAGGCTCTGTGTCTAGAGGCAACAGTGCTGGTCGTGGAGACGGTGCATCCTCATCAGCATGGCCGTGGGACTCGCTTGGCCTTTTTTTCGTCAGCTGGCCGTGTTGAGCCGCAACATGCGGAAGACTTTATCGAGTGGATGACCATCCTCCTCATCCTCCCTTACCCAGCCTCAGCGTACTTTGTCTGGCAAAGCATCTGCCAACGCGGCCTCTTCGCTCGGCTCAATGGCATCAGTCACTCCTTCCCTAGCCCCACCATGTCCTCCTGAGGAGTCCCCCGAACTGTTTAACCACAGTGTTGGGTACATGCTCCAGGAGGATGCCCAGCGTTTTGAAGGCTCCGAAGATGGTACCGAGTTAGAGGAAGGCAGTAACATGAGCCCAGAGAGAGGGGGTGCCCAAGAAGGACAGCAATCTGGCAGTCATGTTCCCCCAGCTGCAGCATACTGCCAGGTTTGCTCCAGTGATGAGGAGGGATGGGGATGATGATGTCACTGACTCCACTGTGGGTGCCTGATAGGAGAGAGGAGGAGGAGGAGGCGGCACATCACCAACAAGGCAGGATGCCCTCCAGGGGCCAGCTTAAGGGCAACACAATGACTGCATCACACCGCAGAGCTCTGCATGTGCAGGGCACTGCTGTCTCTGCGCGTTATTCCAAAAGTTCTTTGGTGTGGGCCTTTTTTGAGACGAGTGCATCAGATCCCATCACTGCTATCTGCAACATATGTCTCAAGCGTATCTCGTGTGGCCAAAATATCTCCTGCTTGGGCACCACATGCTTGACCAGACATATGTTGACCTGCCATGCAGTTCGTTGGCAAGCGTATCTAAAAGACCCACACCAAAGAACAAAGAGGACCTCTCCTTGCTCCTCATCAGCTGGGATCTCAAACCCCACTATACCTTCAGTCCTCTCTGAAACCTGCACTAAGAGGAATGAAGGTGTAGAAGGTGTGTCACAGCCAAGTACTTGCGGGCAATCTGCTATCGGTACACCGATGTCAAAATGTACCAGGCAAATTTCCCTACCCCAGCTGCTGCACCGCCGAAAGAAGTTCCCTCCCAGCCATCCACATGCCCAGCGGTTGAATGCTAGCTTTGCTAAATTGCTTGCACTTCAACTGCTACCTTTTCAGTTGGTAGAATCTGCCCCCTTCCGTGGGTTTGTGGAATGTGCGGTTCCAGGTTCCCAAACATCACTTTTTCTCACGGAAGGCGATTCCGGCTCTCTACCGGCATGTGGAAGGCAATGTCTTGGCCTCGCTGGATGGGACGGTCAGCGGTAAGGTGCATATTACCGCTGACTCATGGTCCTGCAGGCATGGACAGGGACGTTACCTAAGTTTCACCGTGCATTAGGTGACTCTGCTGGCAGCTGGGAAGGATGCAGGACAAGGTGCAGTAGTGTTGGAGGTTGTTCCACCACTACACCTCCAAAATGCCACTACTAATGATTGTGACACACCTCTCTCCTCCACCCCCTCCTCTTCTTCTTCCTCCATGGCCTCTTCCTGTGCTTTGTCCTCGGAACCAGCGGTGCTCCGTAGGTATTCAAGGGGCTACGCAAGTACGCAGGCCAAAAGATGCCATGCGGTGCTTGAGCTGGTGTGCTTGGGGGACAGGAGCCACACTGGGGCAGAGGTTCTGTCAGCTCTACAGGGGCAGGTTCAGAGGTGGTTGACGCCACGCCAGCTTAAGGCAGGAATGGTGGTTTGCGACAATGGCACCAACCTCCTCTCTGCCCTCCGACAGGGACAACTGACCCATGTGCCCTGTTTGGCTCACGTCCTTAACTTGGTGGTGCAGCGGTTCTTGGGCAGGTACCCGGGCTTACAGGATGTCCTGAGGCAGGCCAGGAAAGTCTGTGTGCATTTCCGCAGGTCATATAATGCCAGTGCTCGGCTGGCAGACCTCCAAAAGGAATTTAACCTGCCCAAGAACCGCCTAATCTGTGACATGTCCACCAGGTGGAACTCAACGTTGGCCATGCTGCAGCAGCTGCACACGCAGCAGAGGGTCATCAATGAGTACCTGTGCGACTATGGCACCAGGACAGGGTCAGGGGAGTTGTTTTTTTTCCCCACGCCAGTGAGCCATGATCAGAGATGCATGCACTGTCCTGTTAACGTTTGAGGAGGCCACGAGGATGGTGAGCAGTGACATTGCATGCATCAGTGACACTGTCCCCCTTGTCCACCTGTTGGAGCACATGCTGCGTGGAATAATGGACAGGGCACTTGAGGCAGAACAGAGGCAGGAAGAGGAGGACTTCCTTAGCTCTCAAGGCCCCCTTTATCCAGACAGTGTTCCTGCGTGCCCGCCGATCACACAGGAAGAGGACAAGGAGGAGGAGGAGGAGGAAGATTGTGTCAGTATGGAGGTGGAGCCTGGCACTCAGCAGCAGTCTTCAAGGGATCATTTACAGTCCCAAGAAACCCATGGACTTGTACATGGCTGGGAGGAGGTGGCTGCGGACCATGCCGTCCTTAGTGACCCAGAGGACTCCGGACCGAATGCCACAGCAAACCTACGCTGCATGGCCTCCCTGATCCTGCAAAGCCTGAGGAAGGATCCTCGTATTTGCGGTATCAAGGAGAAGGACCAATACTGGCTGGCAACCCTCCTTGATCCACGTTACAAGGGTAAGGTTGCGGACCTTATCTTGCCGTTGCAGAGGGAGCAGAGGATGAAACATCTTCGGGAGGCCTTGCAGAATGGTCTGTGCAACGCGTTCCCAGAGACTGGGAGGTTACAAACTCCTGTTCCTGGACAACGTGTTGCTGAGGCTTCGGTCAGTCAAAGAAGGAGCGGTGGAGAAGGTGGCCGTCTGACCGATGCGTTCAGACAATTTTTAGTCCGCAGCCCCAAGGTATGATCGGTTCCAGCAACCATCACCAACGTCTGTTTTACATGGTGCAGGAATACCTAGGGGCAAGATCTGACTTGGACACCTTTCCCACCGAAAATCCTCTGGGTTACTGGGTCTTGAGGATGGATCACTGGCCAGAGCTTGCACAGTATGCAATTGAGCTACTGGCCTGTCCTGCATCCAGCGTTCTTTCGGAACGCACATTCAGTGCTGCTGGAGGCTATGTAACCGATCACAGGCTGCGCCTGTCCACCGACTCGGTCGATCGACTGACCTTCATAAAAACGAATCAGTCTTGGATCACCACCAGCTACCAAGCACCTGATGCTGATGTAACCGAATAATTTTTTTTGAAATCTCAGATCCCTTCAAAGACTCCCTATGCTGATGCTGAGTGACTATCCTGTTATCCTGAGTAATTATCCTCTTCCTCCTCAATAATCATGCTGATAGCTTGTAAGAACATTTTCGGTTCTGGGCGCCGCCACCAGTGGCTAAGGCCCAATTTTTCACCCCCTGTTTAACAGGGGCGTGTAATTACAATTTTTGATGCAATACTTTGCAGCAGGGCTCGTTCCTGCGCTCCAACTATAGTATCTGTGAGGGGTTGCAGTGTTGTGGCACCAGCACCAGTGCTAAGGCCCAATTTTTCAGCCCCTGTTTAACAGGGACATGTAATTACAATTTTTGATCTAATATTTCACAGCAGGGCCCTGTGAGGACAAACAGTGTTGTGTTAACACCAACACCTAAGGCCCAAATTTCTGTAGAGTATATAGGGCAGGCCTCTACTTTCAAACATCCAACTTACAAATGACTCCTACTTGCAAATGGAAGGAGACAACAGGAAGTGAGATGAAATCTACCCCTAGGAAGGGAAATTCTCTCCTGTAAGCCCAGGTTCACACCTATGCGAACTAGATGTGCGTTTCCGCACATCTAATTCGCATAGCAGGAGAATGTGACTGGCTCCCTATGGAGCCGGTTCACATATCTCCGGGGCGGCTGCGGAGCGAACTGCACAAAAACGCTGTGCGTCTTTGGCTCCGTTTCAGGGCCGAATTCAGGCATAGATCCGGCCCTGATTCGTCCCTGAAACGGGGAACAGGGACGCACAGCGCTTCTGTGCGATTCGCAGCCCGTTGTAGTGTGAACCCGGGCTTAGATTTAATATGGGAAAAGCGTGTCTCCTCTCCACTGATGCTTTATCACCAATCCTTGTTTTCATTAAAAAAAACATTTGTCATTGGGAAGATAATCACTGCAGTCTCTCGCTCTCCTCACACCGTCCGCAGAATGCGCACCCCAAGGCCACAGCTCCTTGGGATAAGGGGTAGGAGAGGAGCACAGAGGGGAGCTGTGGCCTTGGGGTGCGCATTCCGCGGACGGTGTGAGGAGAGCGAGCAGTGCGGAGATGTGGCAGCCGGCGAGCGAGAGACTGCAGTGCCTATCTGCCTTATAAAAGATACCTTGTGGAGAGAGCCCAAGGAGCCATCCAGGTTGAAAGACCCGAGGCTGGGGTAGAAAGCCACAGGCATGCACGATCTCCTTTAAAAAGAGATCTTAGGAGCTGGTAAGCGGCAGTATTTTCGTTGGTGGAGGCACCCTTCTGTCATCACATTCTTCTTGGTGTTGCAGTTGCACGATTTACATCGTCTGGACAATTGCTAAGTCATTACTTGGAAGATTGTTCTATAGTGAACCTTTTTTCCTATAGCCCATTGGAGTGGACTTGATTTTGTTTACATCTTTCATTTTACTCATGTTTCTTATTGTATCATTTCTTGTACCTGTCACTGGTTTCAGTGCGTATATGTTAATAATTTCCTTTATTTAGATGTGATAGAATTTTTTGCATTTACATCTATTTTCTTTCTAATTCATTTAGCGTAGCTTTTTTTTGTATGAATTATTTAGTGTGTGTGTCTCACATTTTAGTTGCAGCTTCATTCACTTCATACATTGTATATTTTCTTATACATGTTTCATGGGGATAGCGCAGTAATTTTACCTTTTTTTAGTTTACACATTTGTTTTGCTGTCTGTGCTCCTCTTCAGAAGATTTCACCTCACTTTTTGTCCCAATGACAAATGTTTTTTGAAAATTTGGGGTTTTTAGTGAAACAAGGATTGGTGATAAAGCATCAGTGAAGAGGAGACACGTTTTTCCTATATTAACTCTTACAGGAGAGAATTTCCCTTCCTAGGGGTAGATTTCATCTTACTTCCTGTTGTCTCCTTCCGTTTGCAAGTAGGAGTCGTTTGTAAGTTGGATGTTTGAAAGTAGGGGCCTGCCCTATATACTCAGCAGAAATTTGGGCCTTAGGTGCTGTTGTGGCCACAACACTGTAAGCCCTCACAGGGCCCTGCTGTGAAATATTAGATCAAGAATTGTAATTACACGTCCCTGTTGAACAGGGGCTGAAAAATTTGGCCTTTGGTGGTGGTGGTGGTGCCACAACACTGCAACCCCTCACAGATACTCTAGTTGGAACGCAGGAACGAGCCCTGCTGCAAAGTATTGCATCAAAAATTGTAATTACACGCCCCTGTTAAACAGGGGCTGGAAAATTGGGCCTTAGGCACTGGTGGCGGCGCCCAGAACCAAAAATGTTCTTACAAGCTATCAGCGTGATGATTGAGGAGGAAGAGGATAATTACTCAGGATAGTCACTCAGCATCAGCATAGGCAGTCTTTGAAGGGATCTGACATTTCCATCAGCATCAGGTGCTTGGTAGCTGGTGGTGATACAAGACTGATTCATTTTTCTGAAGGTCAGTCGATCGACCGAGTCGGTAGACAGACGCACCCTGTGATCGCTGGATGCAGGACAGGCCAGTAGCTCAATTGCATACTGTGCAAGCTCTGGCCAGTGATCCATCCTCAAGACCCAGTAACCCAGAGGATTTTCGGTGGGAAAGGTGTCCAAGTCAGATCTTGCCCCTAGGTATTCCTGCACCATGTAAAACAGACGCTGGCGATGGTTGCTGGAACCGATCATACCTTGGGGCTGCAGATTAAAAAATTGTGTGAACGCACCGCTCCTTCTTTGACTGACCGAAGCCTCAGCAACACGTTGTCCAGAAACAGGAGTTTGTAACCTCCCAGTCTCTGGGAACGCGTTGCACAGACCTTTCTGCAAGGCCTCCCGAAGATGTTTCATCCTCTGCTCCCTCTGCGATGGTCCACAACCTTACCCTTGTAACGTGGATCAAGGAGGGTTGCCAGCCAGTATTGGTCCTTCTCCTTGATACCACGAATACGAGGATCCTTCCTCAGGCTTTGCAGGATCAGGGAGGCCATGCAGCGTAGGTTTGCTGAGGCATTCGGTCCGGAGTCCTCTGGGTCACTAAGGACGACATGGTCCGCAGCCACCTCCTCCCAGCCATGTACAAGTCCATGTATTTCTTGGGACTGATCCCTTAAAGATTGCTGCTGATGCTGAGTGCCAGGCTCCACCTCCATACTGACACAATCCTCCTCCTCCTCTTCCTGTGTGATCAGCGGGCACGCAGGAACACTGTCTGGATAAAGGGGGCCTTGAGAGCTAAGGAAGTCCTCCTCTTCCTGCCTCTGTTCTGCCTCAAGTGCCCTGTCCATTATTCCACGCAGCGTGTGCTCTAACAGGTGGACAAGGGGGACAGTGTCACTGATGCATGCACTGTCACTGCTCACCATCCTCGTGGCCTCCTCAAATGGTGAAAGGACAGTGCATGCATCCCTGATCATGGCCCACTGGCATGGGAAAAAAAAAACAAGCTCCCCTGACCCTGTCCTGGTGCCATAGTCGCACAGGTACTCATTGATGGCCCTCTGCTGTGTGTGCAGCCGCTGCAGCATGGCCAACGTTGAGTTCCACCTGGTGGGCATGTCACAGATTAGGTGGTTCTTGGGCAGGTTAAATTCCTTTTGGAGGTCTGCCAGCCAAACACTGGCATTATATGACCGGCGGAAATGCACACAGACTTTCCTGGCCTGCCTCAGGACATCCTGTAAGCCCGGGTACCTGCCCAAGAACCACTGCACCACCAAGTTAAGGACGTGAGCCAAACAGGGCACATGGGTCAGTTGTCCCTGTCAGAGGGCAGAGAGGAGGTTGGTGGCATTGTCGCAAACCACCATTCCTGCCTTAAGCTGGCGTGGCCTCAACCACCTCTGAACCTGCCCCTGCAGGGCTGACAGAACCTCAGTGTGGCTCCTGTCCCCCAAGCACACCAGCTCAAGCACCGCATGGCATCTTTTGGCCTGCGTATTTGCGTAGCCCCTTGAACGCCTACAGAGCACCGCTGGTGACAAAGCACAGTAAGAGGCCATGGAGGAAGAAGAAGAGGAGGGGGTGGAGGAGAGAGGTGTGTCACAATCATTAGTAGTGGCATTTTGGAGGCGTGGTGGCGGAACAACCTCCAACACTACTGTACCTTGTCCTGCATCCTTCCCAGCTACCAGCAGAGTCACCCAATGCGCGGTGAAACTTAGGTAACGTCCCTGTCCATGTCTGCTGGACCATGAGTCAGCGGTAATATGCACCTTACCGCTGACCGCCCTGTCCAGCGACGCCAAGACATTGCCTTCCACATGCCGGTAGAGAGCCGGAATCACCTTCCGTGAGAAAAAGTGGCGTTTGGGTACCTGCCACTGAGGAACCGCACATTCCACAAACTCACAGAAGGGGGCAGAGTCTACCAACTGAAAAGGTAGCAGTTGAAGTGCTAGCAATTTTTCCAAGCTAGCATTCAACCGCTGGGCATGTGGATGGCTGGGAGCAAACTTCTTTATGCGGTGCAGCAGCTGGGGCAAGGAAATTTGCCTGGTACAATCTGACGTCGGTGTACCGAAAGCAGATTGCCCGCAAGTACTTGGCTGTGACACACCTAATTCTACACCTTCATTCCTCTCAGTGCAGGTCTCAGAGAGGACTGAAGGTCTAGTGGGATTGGAGATCTCAGCTGATGGGGAGAAAGGAGAGGTCCTCTTTGTTCTTTGGTGTGGGTCTTTTAGATACGCTTGCCAATGAACTGCATGGCAGGTCAACATATGTCTGGTCAAGCATGTGGTGCCCGAACGGGAGATGTTTTGGCCACGCGAGATACGCTTGAGACATATGTTGCAAATAGCAGCGGTGCGATCTGATGCACTCGTCTCAAAAAAGGCCCACACCAAAGAACTTTTTGAATAACGCGCAGAGACTGCAGCGCCCTGCACATGTGGAGCTTTGGGGTGTGATGCAGTCAATGTGCTGCCCTTAGGCTGGCCCCTGGAGGGCATCCTGCCTCGTTGGTGATGTGCCTCCTAGTCCTCCTCCTCTCTCCTATCAGGCACCCACGTTGAGTCAGTGACCTCATCATCCCCTCCCTCCTCATCACTGGAGCAAACCTGGCAGTATGCTGCAGCAGAGGGAGCATGACTGCCAGATTGCTGTCCTTCTTGGGCACCCCCTCTGTCCGTGCTCATATTACTGCCTTCATCTAGCTCAGTATCATCATCAGAGCTTTCTAAACGCTGGGCATCCTCCTGGAGCATGTACCCAACACTGTGGTCAAACAGTTCTAGGGACTCCTCAGGAGGACATGTTGGGGCTAGGGAAGGAGTCACTGATGCCGTTAAACCGAGGGAAGAGGGCGCGTTGGCAGCTGCTTTGCCAGACAAAGTACCCTGAGCATGGGTGAGAGAGGATGAGGAGGATGAGGACGGCTTGGTCATCCACTCGACCAAGTCTACCGCATGTTGCGGCTCAACACGGCCAGCTGCCGAAAATAAGGCCAAGCGTGTCCCACGGCTACGTGCTGATGAGGTTGCACTGTCTCCACGACCAGCACTGTTGCCTCTAGACACAGAGCCTACTTGCCCTCTTTTATTGGCTTGTAACTGTCTGCCTCTCCTTATTGGCCTTCCAGACATACTAATGGCCTGTAGCTGCACTAAGCTGGGATATATATATATATATATATATATATATATATATATATATATATATATATATATATATATATATACACACTGATATTGCAGCTAGCAAAATCAACTGCCTGCCTGTAGTATGAGAACACCACCAACCTTCTACAGGTAGCTTTAGCTGAACACTGTGAGGAGGACGCACTACACTAACTTGTAGTTTATTTAGCTGCCTGCGGTAGTGATAGGATCAGGAAAACACCACCAACCTTCTACAGGTAGCTTTAGGTGAACACTGTGCAGAGCTCGCAAAAAATGAACTTGTAGCTTATTTAGCTGCCTGTGGTAGTGATAGGATCAAGAAAACACCACCAACCTTCTACAGGTAGCTTTAGCTGAACACTGTGCAGAGGTCGCACTACACTAACTTGTAGCTTTAGATGAACACTGTGCAGAGGTCGCACTACACTAACTTGTAGTTTTAGCTGAACACTGTGAGGAGGACGCACTACACTAACTTGTAGCTTATTTAGCTGCCTGCGGTAGTGATAGGATCAGGAAAACACCACCAACCTTCTACAGGTAGCTTTAGGTGAACACTGTGCAGAGCTCGCCAAAAAATAACTTGTAGCTAATTTAGCTGCCTGCGGTAGTAATAGGATCAGGAAAACACCACCAACCTTCTACAGGTAGCTTTAGCTGAACACTGTGCAGAGCTCGCAAAAAAATAACTTGTAGGTTTAGCTGAACACTGTGAGGAGGACGCACTACACTAACTTGTAGCTTTAGCTGAACACTGTGCAGAGGTCGCACTACACTAACTTGTAGTTTTAGCTGAACACTGTGAGCAGGACGCACCGCACTAACTGTAAATAGTCTAGCTGCCTAACTGTGGTACTAATAGGATCAAAAGAACACCAGTAATTTTCTTCAGGTAGCTGTAAATACTGTAACAAGACAAGCCTGCCTGTCAGTAGGGAGATAACAGGAACGGATCTAGCTAAACTGAATACAGTGTATATATATATATGCAACACCTGGGATGCATATATATACACAATACACTGTAAGTGCAGCTAACTGACTGACTGTTCTGCCTAATCTATCTAACTTAAATCAAATGACACTGTCTCCCTGTCTATCTCTCTCAACGCCGGAACACACACTACACAGGGCCGCCGTGTAGGTGGCCTTATATAGTGTGGGGCGTGTACTAAATCCCCTGAGCCATAATTGGCCAAAGCCCCCTTGCCTTTGGCCAATTATGGCTCTCCGTTCAGACGGTGCTGTGATTGGCCAAGCATACAGGTCATAGTGCATGCTTGGTCAATCATCAGCCAGCAATGCACTGCGATGCCGCAGTGAATTATGGGCCGTGACGCGCCACACAAATTTGGCGTGAACGGCCCATATCGATCGCAAGTCGGCGAATGAGCGAACAGACAAAGCTCATCCCTAATTGCTAACGTTGAGTTCCATCTGGTGGGCATGTCACAAATGAGGCGGTTTTTGGGCAGGTTGCATTCTCTTTGAGTGTCAACCAGCCGAGCACTGGCATTATATGAACGGCGTAAATTACCACTGACTTTCCTGGCCTGCCTCAGGAGATCCTGTAAGCCCGGGTACCTGCTCACCCGCTGCACCACCAAATTCAGGACGTGAGCCAAACAGGGAACATGGGTCAAGTGTCCCTGTCAGAGGGCGGAGAGAAGGTTGGTGCCAGTGTTGCATAAATTTTGTTTAGCAAAACCACACTACACTGTATTGTGTACTGTGTACACCACCAGAAAAGTAGTAGCAACTGCACTAGGGGTGCACGGTACTGTGTACACCAACAGAAGTGTAAGAACAACTATGGGTGCACTGTATGTACTGTGCACTGTGTACACCACCAGAAGTATATTAGAAAAAGTACACCAGATACGGCCTCCAGTCAGATATAGCTAAACTGGATACAGTGGATATATATATATATATATATATATATATATATATATATATATATATATATATATATATATATATACGAGACTGATATATATATATATATATATATATATATATATATATATATATATATATATATATATATATACATGTTAAATACACTGCAGCTAACTGAATAACCTGCCTGCTCTAAATGACACTCTCTCTCCATCCACACCAACAACACACTACACGGGGCCGAGGTGCAGGCAGCCTTAAATAGCGTGGGGCGTGGACTGAGCCATGGCACCCTGCCTCTGGCCAATTATATGGCTCTCTTAGCTGAGGGCGCTGGGATTGGCCAAAGCATGCAGGTCATGGTGCATGCTCTGGCCAATCATCATACAGCATAGCACTGTGCTCCCGCAGTGCAATATGGGTCGTTACGCGGAGCTCAAATTTGGCGCGACCGCCCCATAATGTTCGGTTTTCGACGAATGGGCGAACAGCCAATGGTCGACCAGAACAGAAAGCTCATCCCTATTGAGCACTAATCTGCATGCTTACCCCCTAAGCATAACATCCCCTCCTTCCAGTAAAAAAATGCCCCTGCTAAAATACTCCCTCCCAGCACACATATTTGCCCCCCATCCCCCAAATCCCCCAGCACAAATGCCCCACCTCCAACAAAAAAAAAATCCTCCCTCCTAGCAGAAATCCTGTCCCCCTCAAACTTCCCCCCTCTTAGTACAAATCCTCTCTCCCGCCAAATTTCCCCTCCTAGCACCAAAAACCCCCATTCATCCCTACAAGCACAAATACCCCCCCCCCCCCGTACCCTCTCCCAAATTTTACCTCCTAGCCCAAATCCCCCTTCCTAGTACAAATCCTGCCTCCCAAATTTCCCCTCCTAACACAAATACCCCCCAATTATCCCTATTAGTACAAACCTCCCCCCCCCCAAAAAAAAATTCCGCTTCTAGCAGAAATCCCTAAACCCCCCCCAAATTTCACCTTCTAAAACAATTCTTACCCCCTGCTGTCCTCAAACACCCCCCGCCCCCCATCCAAGCACAAATCCCCCCTCCTAGTACAAATCCAACCTCCAAAATTCCCCCTCCTAGCACAAATACCCCCCAAATATCCCTATTAGTACAAATCCCCCCTAAAAAAAATCTCCCCTTCCAACACAAATCCTCCAAATCCCCCCTTCTAGCACAAATCCTCTTCCCAATCCCCTCTCCCAACACAAATTCCTCTAAATCACCACTCCTAGCACACTTCCCCAGATGTACCCATCTAGAACAATTCTTACCCCTGCCGCCCTCCAAATCCCCCCCCCCCCACTCCAAGCACAAATCCCCCTCCTAGTACAAATTTTCCCTCCCAAATCCCCCCTTCTAGAACAAATCCCCCCTTCTGGCACAAATCCTCTTCCCCCATCCCCTCCCCCAACACAAATCCCTCTAAGACCCCATTCACACCTCAGCATTTTGTAGCGTGACGCTGAAGGCTCCAAAACGTTGGAGAAGAAAAAAAACAATCATTCTCTATGGAGACGGTTCACAAGTCACCTGAAAAAAGTTCTGGAGCTCAAATTGGGCAGATTTGCGTGTTTTAGCGCAATTTTCTGCTCAAATTTTAAAAATTTTTTAATAAAAAAACAGTAAAAATAAATGAATGAATAAATGTAAAATAAATACACAAACAAACTAAAAATCATCACAAATAATAAATAAAATAAATTAATCATATGTAATAATATATAAATAAAAAAAAAATTAACCCCCACCCTTATAAAACTATATTAAATAAATTATTATTATTATTATTACAAATAATAATATATTTTATATATATTTTATTTTTATTATTATTGTTAATAATAATGATAATAAACACCTGAACAAAAAAATTATTATCATTATTAACAATACTAATAAAAAAAGTATTATTATTAATTACTTATTTATTTTGTGTTAGGGTTGGGCTGGGTTCACATATGTGCGAATTGGATGAGGGTTCCCAATTGCAAAAGAGTCCTGTTCGTGTTTGGGTCCGGTTCAGGTGTGACTATTCAGGCAAAAATTCGGTCCTGAACCGGTGAACAGACACGCACCGGACCATAGGCACAAAAACCCGCGGCCGCACATACGTGAACCTGGCCTTAGGGCGTTTAGTAATTTTTTTTTTTTTTTTATTTTTTTTTTTTAGGGTTAAGGTTAGGAGTTAATTATTTCCTTTATTATTACATAGTTTTCATTTATTGTATTTATTTATCATTATTTTTATTTGTTTATTTATTTTACATTTATTTATTCATTTGTTTTTTGATTAGTATTATTAATATTAGTAGTAGTAGTATTACTAACACCCTAACCCCCAACCCCTAATCCTTAGGCTCTGTTGACACCTGAGCGATCTGAATCGAAATTTGCGGCAAATCGCGGGACGCTTGTGCGATGCCATTGCTTTTTTCTTTTTTTAAAAAATGTTTATTATTATTATTCCTTTTTTTAAATTATTATTATTACTCATTTATTCTTATTTTTTTTTTTGTTAGGGTAAAGGGGTTAGAGTGAAGGTTAGGTTACTTCTTAATGGCACCCCAATTGTGGCGCAATTTTGCCGCGCGATAAATCGCGCTGAAATCGCAACTGCTTGTCCCTCGAAAAGGAGCAGGAGCTTCTTTTGAGCGACAGCGTCGCGCGTTGCGATTTGCCGCGATTGGGGTGCCCATTAAGAAGTAACCTAACCTTCAATCTAACCCCTTACCCTAACAAAAAAAAAAAAAAAATTGATGAATAATAATAATAATAAAATTTAAAAAAAGCTGAAGGAAAAACTAAAAAAGCTGAAAAACCCAGCAACAAATGACGCAACGTTGTATAAAAATGCGCAAATTGAGCATAAAAACGCACATAAAAAAAAATCTCAGGTGTGAATATCGCCTAAATCACCACTCACTAGCCTAGCACATCCTCTATAAGTTCCCCCAAACAATTCTTACCCCTCCAAATCCCTCCCCCCATCTCCCCATGGCACCCCCCACCTCACATGATACCACAGCGCCCCTCCTGCCCATCCCTTGTCCCGGCCCTGCTCGCACTTGTTGTACCCTCTGAGCACTCCAATGCCCTGGTGGCTCGTTACCTCCTGGACCTTTCAGCCTTCCTGCATCTCTGTAAGTTCCATCAAAACGTTCACGCCAAACTATTGGTCCATTTTTTAGTGTGTTGGGATGGAGATGTGGTGGCCTCTGTAGAAGACCTCAAGCTTCAGAAGTGAAGTCCCACCCTTCCGTTCCCCCATCAGTACCTGTCCTAGTCTGCTGTCAGGGTCTCCCCGTAGGTCTGTCTCCGTGTACTTCTGCCGGCTTCCAAGGGTTCTTGTTTGCGTTACCATGAATCCCAAATTACTGGACTGACATCTCCTAAATGACTGGACTGGACTGACTTCATTCCATAAAGTGTGTAGGCAACGGACACTCCCCACCGTGCCTCCAGGTACAGGGACGCTGATCAATTCATCTGTAAAAAAAAAAGATTGGGAGAAATCTACAGCTGATCATAGAGATGATCTGGAACGTCCCCCATCATCTCTATGGTCTAGGAAACAAGCAAGCCACGAGTAATTCGTCACTTTCCGAAGAACGTAGACGCCACCATTATTTCGGATTGGGAAAGCCATCTGTCGACAACGATCTCGGTTCGATCAGATGCTTTTAACGACAGAGGAGAGACCTGGGGTAAAAAGAAATTAAATAAAAAATAAATAAATGAATACATTAAAAATAAATAAATAATATAAAATAAAAGAAACTAAAAAAAAGATAAATAAAAATAAATAATAATGATAAAAAATTTCAAGCGTCCCTGCCCCCTCGCGCTCAGGGGGGCGCGCTTGTGGAATGGCGACAAACCACGGTACTTAAAGACCTCCATAGGCGACACTTTTTAAACGCCTTTTACCATTTTAGAGTTACAGAGGAGGTCTAGCGCTAGAATTATTGCTCTCGCTATAATGTTCGCACATGTGTGGTTGCGAGCACCGTTTACATAGGCGTGCGCGACCTACGTACGCGTTGACTCTGGGCACGAGCATGGAGGGGGGGGGGGGGGTGATGATGCTTTACATTTTTTCTTTTATTATTATTTATTTTATTTTATAACATTATGTTTTTTTTTATTTTTTTTTTAAATGTTATTTTTACACTGTGCCTTATTTTATATTATTATTTATTTTATTTATTTATTTTCTTTTATTTTTAAATGTTATTTTTACACTGAACCTTAAATATATATATATATATATATATATATATATATATATATATATATATATATATATTTAATTAATGTATTTAATTAAGAGCAAACCACAATCGTCATCACCCTTCGGATTCCTTCCAGTTAAAAAAAAAAAAAAAAACAAAGCAAAAAAAAAATCCTGCTTTGTGATTGAAATTTTAGAGTATTTGATTGCTTTTATTCCTATCACAAGAAATGTGTCTCTTATTGTCTCTTATTTTTTATTTTATTTTATTTTAGCTTATATTATTATTTAATTATTTTTATTTATTTATTTAAAGATTTTATTTTTACACTGACCCTTTTATATATATATATATATATATATATATATATATATATATATATATATATATATATATATATATATATATATATATATATATATATATATATATATATGTGTCTCTTATTGTCTCTTTTTTTTTTTTTTTTTAGCTTATATTATTGTTTAATTATTTTTATTTATTTATTTAAAGATTTTATTTTTACACTGTCCCTTTAATTTTATTTAATTTTATTTTTTATTGCTTTTATTCCTATCACAAGAAATGTATACATAACTTGTGACAGAAATAAAGCCATGACAGGTCCTCTTCATGGAGAGATCTGGAGGTCTACAAGACCCCCAAATCTCTCCTCTGCCATTAAAAGCATCTGATCAAACCGAGATCGGTGTTGACAGAGTTTGGGGTGGAGGAACCTGACTGGCCTGCACAGAGCCCTGACCTCAACCCGACAGAACACCTTTCGGATGAATTAGAGCGGAGACTGCGAGCCAGGCCTTCTCGTCCTACATCAGTGCCTGACCTCACAAATGCTCTTCTGGAAGAATGGTCAAACGCTTTTTTTTAAATTACTTTTGTTTTACTTTTTTTATTATAAATATTTATTTTTACTTTAGTTAGTATATATATATTTATACTGTATATACAGTATCTGACAAAAGTAAGTACACCCCTCAGTGACATTTGTGTAAATCTTTTCTTCTATCTTTTCATGTGACAACACTGAAGAAATGACACTTGTCTACAATGTAAAGTAGTGAGTGTACAGCTTGTATAACAGTGTAAATTTGCTGTCCCCTCAAAATAACTCAACACACAGCCATTAATGTCTAAACCGCTGGCAACAAAAGTCAGTACACCCCTAAGTAAAAATGTCCAAATTGGGCCCAAAGTGTCAATATTTTGTGTGGCCGCCATTATTTTCCAGCACTGCCTTAACCCTCTTGGGCATGGAGGTCACCAGAGCTTCACAGGTTGCCACTGCCCTGTGCCCCTAATAGACAAGGCTCTCTAGGGTAAGTTGGGTTCCACAAGCCCCTCTGCCCAAAGTGACTCCCGTCACACGCTCCTTTGTCAAGCAAGGATTGCTTGACAAAGAAGTTCGCCTGCCATTCCACTCACAGTGCACATGCTCTAGTGTCCAGACGAGAGGCAGCGGAGTAACGATCGGTGCTTGCGGTGAGTCTCGCCAGTGATGGTTCACGATATGACTTCCTTTTATCTACCCCACGTGAGTTGCTAATTGTTACCGCTGTTACAATATATGTTATTGTAATGTCTACACTTTAAAATGTTCACATTTTGTTGCTTAGCAGCCTGAAATGAAGACAGACACAGTTTTTTTTTTAATTGGAGGAGAACCAAGTGAAGAACGAGTGCAACTGGAGAAGAACCAAGTGAAGAATGAGTGCAACTGGAGGAGAACCAAGCGAAGAGCGAATGCAACTGGAGGAGAACCAAGCGAAGAATGAGTGTAACTGGAGGAGAACCAAGTGAAGAGCAAGTGCAACTGGGGGAGAACCAAGCGAAGAGTGAGTGCAACTGGAGGAAAACAAACGAAGAATTAGTGTAACTGGAGGAGAACCAAGCGAAGAGCGAGTGCAACTGGGGGAGAACCAAGCGAAGAGTGAGTGCAACTGGGGGAGAACCAAGCGAAGAGTGAGTGTAACTGGAGGAAAACAAGCGAAGAGTGAGTGCAACTGGAGGAGAACCAGGTGAAGAACGAGTGCAACTGGAGGAGAATCAAGCGAAGAGTGAGTGCAACTGGGGGAGAACCAAGCGAAGAGTGAGTGTAACTGGAGGAAAACAAGCCAAGAATGAGTGTAACTGGAGGAGAACCAAGTGAAGAACGAGTGCAACTGGAGGAGAACCAAGCGAAGAGCGAGTGCAACTGGGGGAGAACCAAGCGAAGAGTGAGTGCAACTGGGGGAGAACCAAGCGAAGAGTGAGTGTAACTGGAGGAAAACAAGCGAAGAATGAGTGTAACTGGAGGAGAACCAAGTGAAGAACGAGTGCAACTGGAGGAGAACTGAGCGAAGAGCGAGTGCAACTGGGGGAGCACCAAGCGAAGAGTGAGTGCAACTGGGAGAGAACCAAGCGAAGAGTGAGTGTAACTGGAGGAAAACAAGCGAAGAGTGAGTGCAACTGGGGGAGAACCAAGCGAAGAACGAGTGGAACTGGAGGAGAACCAAGTGAAGAGTGAGTGCAACTTGGGGAGAACCAAGCGAAGAGTGAGTGTAACTGGAGGAGAACAAAGCGAAGAACAAGTGCAACTGGAGGAGAACCAAGCGAAGAGTGAGTGTAATTGGAGGAGAACTAAGTGAAGAATGAGTGCAACTGGAGGAGAACCAAGCGAAGAATGAGTGTAACTGGAGGAGAACCAAGCGAAGAATGAGTGTAACTGGAGGAGAACCAAGCGAAGAGTGAGTGTAACTAGAGGAGAACCAAGCAAAGAGGGAGTGCAACTGGAGGAAAACCAAGCGAAGAGTGAGTGCAACTGGGGGAGCACCAAGCGAAGAGTGAGTGCAACTGGGGGAGAACCAATGGAAGAGCGAGTGTAACTGGAGGAGAACCAAGGGAAGAGCGAGTGTAACTGGAGGAGAACCAAGGGAAGAGTGAGTGTAACTGGAGGAGAACCAAGCGAAGAACAAGTGCAACTGGGGGAGAATCAAGCGAAGAATGAGTGTAACTGGAGGAGAACCAAGCGAAGAATGAGTGTAACTGGAGGAGAACCAAGCGAAGAGTGAGTGTAACTAGAGGAGAACCAAGCAAAGAGGGAGTGCAACTGGAGGAAAACCAAGCGAAGAGTGAGTGCAACTGGGGGAGCACCAAGCGAAGAGTGAGTGCAACTGGGGGAGAACCAAGGGAAGAGCGAGTGTAACTGGAGGAGAACCAAGGGAAGAGCGAGTGTAACTGGAGGAGAACCAAGGGAAGAGTGAGTGTAACTGGAGGAGAACCAAGCGAAGAACAAGTGCAACTGGGGGAGAATCAAGCGAAGAGTGAGTGTAACTGGGGAAGAACCAAGCGAACAGCGAGTGTAACTGGAGGAGAACAAAGTGAAGAACAAGTGCAACTGGAGGAGAACCAAGCGAAGAGTGAGTGTAATTGGAGGAGAACCAAGTGAAGAACGAGTGCAACTGGAGGAGAATCAAGCGAAGAATGAGTGTAACTGGGGGAGCACCAAGCGAAGAATGAGTGCAACTGAGGGAGAATCAAGGGAAGAGCGAGTGCAACTGGGGGAGCACCAAGCGAAGAGTGAGTGCAACTGAGGGAGAATCAAGCTAAGAGGGAGTGCAACTGGGGGAGAGCCAAGTGAGAGTGAGCGCAACTTGGGGAGAGGAATGATGAAATAAATGTGTATAAACAATAAAACATAAATAATAATGCAATCAAATGGTGTTCAAATATAAATGTCTCCATCTTATGTGCCTTTTTACTGGAATTACGAATAAATGGTTACATGTTACGCTGTGAGGGGTTCTTCCCTTTTTCCTTCACTTATGAATCCCGTCTGGCTACATCGCTGGTGAAAGACGTCTGCATTGATTTACCTTTCTGCTTAACTGACACCTGTCATGGGTGTCCGATCGATCTGGTGAGTAGGATGTTTGCCTAAAACTGGTGGAAGATGGCACTTTCTGTTTCCTGTCACTGAATTTACTCATCACGGTGCACTTGATTGAAGAATCGTCGGTGGTGGCTTATGGACTTTATTATTGAAAATTTACATATTGAACACTATTTGATTGCATTATTATTTTTGTTTTGTTGTTTATACACATTTGAGCGCGGTATGAAATGATTTATTCATTGACATTTCATTACTCTTGACCTTTGGTTATACCACGATCTGCTCTAGACTGGTTTATTTGAATGGTTATATTTTTATCATTATTGTATCCGGGTTTCCCCCTTTAATTTCACAACTTGGGGAGAACCAAGCGAAGAGCGAGTGCAACTCACGTGGAATGTGGAAAAATGTAAAGTAATGAACTTGGGGGAAAAAAAACATAAATGCAAACTAGTCACTAGGGTGAGAACTGCTGGTGGGATGAAGGATGGAGAAGGATCTGGGGGGTCCTAGTAGATGAGAGACTGAGCAATAGCATGCAGTGTCAAGCTACAGCTACCAAAGCCAGGAGAACATTAGCATGCATAAAAAAGGGGATCTACTCCAGGGATGAAACTATAATCTCACCACTTTATAAAACTCTGGTCAGACCACATCTAGAGTATTCCGTCCAGTTCTGGTCACCAGTCCTCAGAAGGGATGTGCTGGAGCTGGAGAGAGTCCAAAGAAGGGCAACATAACTAATAGAGGTCTGGAGGACCTCAATTACGAGGAACGACTACAAAGACTACATTTATTCTCGCTGGAGAAACGACGCTTGAGAGGAGATATGATAGCGAATTAAAAATGCCTCAATGGCGATCCCAGCATAGGAAAAAAACAATTCAGTATCACGGAGTGTAAGAGGACGCGGGGGCCACGCAATGAGATTGGAGAAGTGGTTTAACCTTAAACTGCGCAGAGGGCTTTTCACTGTCGGGGCAATAAGGATGTGGAACTCTCTTCCACAATTGGTGGTGGCTGTGGGGAGTGTTGATATTTCTAAGAGACTCTTGGATTGGCATCTTAAAGAGCACAACATACAGGCATATGGGAAATAATTATAGACAATGACGGTGGCATCAGGAGGGAGGGGGGCTGGAGCCCCGAGGTGGGCCCCCAAAAAGCCCCGGGTCTCAGGCATTGACAACTCTATTATAAGCCCCGAGCGGGGAGCGATCTGACTCCGAGCGCACCCGAGTCACATAGCAGCTCCTGCCTTCTGGAGCCTGCAGCGCCTATGATGGATGTCACACTGGTCCAATGTTGGGACGGCGGGACATGTGACGTCCATCATAGGAGCTGCAGGCTCCAGAAGGCGGGAATTACAATGCGGCCGCGTCACTATGAGAAGATCTGACGCTCGGGCGGGCAGCTCTCCTCTTCTGGCTCTGGCTGCTGTCTGCTGTGATGGGCGCGCCGCACACTATGGCTCAGCTGCAGGAGGAGGTCATTTGAAGTCTGGTCAGGTAGGTCAGTGCATGTCAGTGTGGGTCAGGTAGGTCAGTGTGGGTCAGTGCATGTCAGTGTGGGTCAGGTAGGTCAGTGTGGGTCAGGTAGTTCAGTGTGGGTCAGGTAGGTCAGTGCGTGTCAGGTAGGTCATTGTGGGTCAGGTAGGTCAGTGCGTGTCAGGTAGGTCAGCGTGTGTCAGTGCATTTCAGTGCGTGTCAGTGTGGGTCAGGTAGGTCAGTGTGTGTCAGGAAGGTCAGGTAGGTCAGTGTGGGTCAGGTAGGTCAGTGTGGGTCAGGTAGGTCAGTGTGTGTCAGGAAAGTCAGTGCGTGTCAGGTAGGTCAGTGTATGTCAGGTAGGTCAGTGTATGTCAGTGTATGTCAGGTAGGTCAGGTAGGTCCACGTGGGTCAGGTAGGTCAGTGTGGGTCAGGTAGGTCAGTGAGTGTCAGGTAGGTCAGTGTGTGTCAGGTAGGTCAGTGTATGTCAGTGTATGTCAGGTAAGTCAGTGTGGGTCAGGTAGGTCAGTGTGTGTCAGTGCAGTTCAATGCGTGTCCGTCGGGGTCAGGTAGGTCAGTGTGTGTCAGGTAGGTCAGTGTGTGCCAGGTAGGTCAGTGTGTGTCAGGATGGTCAGTGTGTGTCAGAAAGGCCAGTGTGGGTCAGGTAGGTCAGTGTGGGTCAGGTAGGTCAGTGTGGGACAGGTAGGCCAGTGTGGGTCAGGTAGGTCAGTGTGGGTCAGGTAGGTCAGTGTGGGACAGGTAGGTCAGTGTGGGTCAGGTAGGTCAGTGTGTGTCAGGTAGGTCAGTGTGGGTCAGGTAGGTCAGTGTGTGTCAGGAAGGTCAGTGTGGGTCAGGTAGGTCAGTGTGTGTCAGGAAGGTCAGTGTGGGTCAGGAAGGTCAGTGTGGGTCAGGTAGGTCAGTGTGGGTCAGTGCATTTCAATGCGTGTACGTCTGGTTCAGGTAGGTCAGTGTGTGTCACGTAGGTCAGTGTGTGTCAGGAAGGTCAGGTAGGTCAGTGTGGGTCAGGTAGGTCAGTGTGGGTCAGGTAGGTCAGGTAGGTCAGTGTGTGTCAGGAAGGTCAGTGTGGGTCAGGTAGGTCAGTGTGGGCCAGGTAGGTCAGTGTGGGTCAGGAAGGTCAGTGTGGGTCAGGCAGGTCAGTGTGTGTCAAGTAGGTCAGTGTATGTCAGATAGGTCAGTTGTGTCAGGTAGGTCAGTGTGGGTCAGGAAGGTCAGCGTGGGTCAGGCAGGTCAGTGTGTGTCAAGTAGGTCAGTGTATGTCAGATAGGTCAGTTGTGTCAGGTAGGTCAGTGTGTGTCAGGTATGTCAGGTAGGTCAGTGTGTGTCAGGTAGGTCAGTGTGTGTCAGGTAGGTCAGGTAGGTCAGTGTGTGTCAGGTAGGTAAGTTTAGTGGTCAACATTGATGGGCACTGGTAAGCCAGGCAGCAAGTGAGCTTACCCCCCCCCCCCGCCACACAATAACCCCCCAGGGCCAGGGTCAGACTTCAGGCTGAAGCCCCTGGTCTTTTTCCCACCTAGCAATGCCCCTGGACACTGACACATGTGCACCTACACAGGTTAAACTGGATGGACTATTGTCTTTATTGAACCTTTAACTACTATGTAACTATATGTGTAACTGGGAGAGAACCAAGTCTAGGGTGAGTGCAACTGGGGGAGAACCAAGTGAAAGGTTCGTGTACCCGGGGGAGAACCAAGAACCAAGTGAAGGGTCAGTGTACCTGGGGAAGAACCAAGTGAAGGGTCAGTGTACCTGGGGGAGAACCAAGTGAAGGGTCAGTGTACCTGGGGGAGAACCAAGTGGAGGGTCAGTGTACCTGGGGGAGAACCAAGTGAAGGGTCAGTGTACCTGGGGGAGAACCAAGTGAAGGGTCAGTGTACCTGGGGGAGAACCAAGTGGAGGGTCAGTGTACCTGGGGGAGAACCAAGTGGAGGGTCAGTGTACCTGGGGGAGAACCAAGTGAAGGCTCAGTGTACCTGGGGGAGAACCAAGTGAAGGCTCAGTGTACCTGGGGGAGAACCAAGTGAAGGGTCAGTGTACCTGGGGGAGAACCAAGTGGAGGGTCAGTGTACCTGGGGGAGAACCAAGTGGAGGGTCAGTGTACCTGGGGGAGAACCAAGTGGAGGGTCAGTGTACCTGGGGGAGAACCAAGTGGAGGGTCAGTGTACCTGGGGGAGAACCAAGTGAAGGGTCAGTGTACCTGGGGGAGAACCAAGTGGAGGGTCAGTGTACCTGGGGGAGAACCAAGTGGAGGGTCAGTGTACCTGGGGGAGAACCAAGTGAAGGGTCAGTGTACCTGGGGGAGAACCAAGTGGAGGGTCAGTGTACCTGGGGGAGAACCAAGTGGAGGGTCAGTGTACCTGGGGGAGAACCAAGTGAAGGGTCAGTGTACCTGGGGGAGAACCAAGTGGAGGGTCAGTATACCTGGGGGAGAACCAAGTGGAGGGTCAGTGTACCTGGGGGAGAACCAAGTGAAGGCTCAGTGTACCTGGGGGAGAACCAAGTGAAGGTTCAGTGTACCTGGGGGAGAACCAAGCAAAGAGTGAGTGCAACTGGGGGAGAACCAGTAGGGAAAGGGTTGTTAGAGAAAATAAGTAGGGTCTGACACGAAGAAGGGCTCACCTGGGAGGAAGTTCCATATATCAATCTGTTTATCCAACATGTTGTTGAACCTTGCTGTTGGTGTTTGTTCACCATTATCTCTCACATAGCTCTGTCATAGCTGGAGGCGAGTTTGTTTCCAGTTAAAAGTTGTTAGACAATGATGTGCTGATAAGAGATGTGTGACCTTGCCACCTAGCAATGCCCCTGGACACTGACACTTGTGCGCCTACACAGGTTAAACTGGATGGACTATTGTCTTTATTGAACCTTTACCTACTATGTAACTATATGTGTAACTGGGAGAGAACCAAGCAAAGAGTGAATGCAACTGGGAGAGAACCAAGCGAAGGGTGAGTTCAACTGGGGGAGAACCAAGTGAAGGGTCAGTGTACCTGGGGGAGAACCAAGTGAAGGGTCAGTGTACCTGGGGGAGAACCAAGCGAAGGGTGAGTCCAACTGGGGGAGAACCAAGCGAAGGGTGAGTCCAACTGGGGGAGAACCAGTAGGGAAAGGGTTTTTAGGGAAAATAAGTAGGGTCTGACATGAAGGGCTCACCTGGGAGGAAGTTCCATATTTCAATCTGTTTATCCAACGTATTGTTGAACCTTGCTGTTGGTGTTTGTTCACCATTATCTCTCACATAGCTCTGTCATAGCTGGAGGCAAGTTTGTTTCCAGTTAGAAGTTGTTAGACAATGATGTGCTGATAAGAGATGTGTGACCTTGGACACTGCCCCTGGACACTGACACTTGTGCACCTACACAGGTTAAACTGGATGGACTATTGTCTTTATTGAACCTTTACCTGCTATGTAACTATATAGATGTAACGCCCTACCCCCGAAGGAGCTGCAATTTGTGTGTTCTATCCGTAATTCACATTTGGCTTCTAGCCCATAGAAATAAAAAACAGTCCATATTGTACATTTCTCTTGCTTTTATTGGTATAACGTGAACTGGGATAGGAGAAGGTTTTCTGAGATGCTCTTTTGCTGTTTTATAATCTTTCCTTTGCCTTCTCATGCAAAGACTTAGAACAATGCGGAATATGAGAAGTCACTCAGAATGACTTCTTCAGTGGGAAAGACAGAAGTAGATTTACTAGAGAATATGTGCTAAAGAGTCACTCTGAATGACTTCTTCACCTGCAGAACTTTTTAGAACAGTCTGTATTTCTATTTGTGCTTGGAGCTTTACCGCCGCCTTTTGACCACTACTTCCCGTCTGTACAGTACTTCCAAGTTGAGCTGAGGAAGAGATTACTCTGAATAATTCCTCCCGCCTGACTGATTGGAATCCGGGGGCATTGTTGAACCCAAAGTCACAGGCCATCTCCACCTGTCTCACTGACTTGCGGTAGTTTTAAATGGGTTTTTTCCTTTGAAATGTCATTTTGCTGTCAGACTGTTCTAAACACGGGAAACATGCGCCCCTTTACAGGCATACTATAGACATCCCCCAGGTACGAAATTTAAAGGGATATTACACTTTTATTGTTTGACTTTAAGCATTATTAAAATCACTGCTCCCGAAAAAATGGCCGTTTTTAAAACTTTTTTTTGCATTGATCCATGTCCCCTGGGGGAGGACCCGGGTCCCCAAACACTTTTTATGACAATAACTTGCATATTAACCTTTAAAATGAGCACTTTTGATTATTTATGTTCGTGTCCCATAGACTTTAATGGTGTTCGCGTGTTCAAACAAACTTTTTTCCTGTTCGCATGTTCTGGTGCGAACCGAACAGGGGGGTGTTCGGCTCATCCCTAGTAAATACCCTCAAATTAAAGCTGAAAGTCTGCAGTTAAAGCACATCTTGTTTGTTTCATTTTAAATCCATTGTGGTGGTGTATAGAGCCAAGAAGATTAGAATTGTTGTCCGTGTCCCAATATTTATGGACCTGACTGTTGCTCTGTCATAGCTGGAGGCGAGTTTGTTTCCAGGTAAAGGTTAATAGACAAAGATGTGCCGATAAGAAATGTGTGACCTCAGGAGCAACTTCTACAATGCAAAGCAAGCGTGTCGATTGACTGCAAAGTAGAGTTCTCACATCGATCAATGAGTTCTATCTGCTCAGAGAAAGTATGGCAGATACTAAGAATTGTGCATCCTACATAGGAGTCCCCCCTTACATAGGAGCCCCCCATTACTTAGGAGCCCCCCATTACTTAGAATTTCCCCCTTACATAGGAGCCCCCCCATTACTTAGGAGCCCCCCATTACATAGAATTCCCCCCTTACATAGGAGCCCCCCATTACATAGGAGCCCCCAATTACTTAGGAGTCCCCCATTACATAGAATTTCCCCCTTACATAGGAGCCCCCCATTACATAGAATTCCCCCCTTACATAGGAGCCCCCCATTACTTAGGAGCCCCACATTACATAGAATTCCCCCCTTACATAGGAGCCCCCCATTACTTAGGAGCCCCCCATTACATAGAATTCCCCCCTTACATAGGAGCCCCACATTACATAGAATTCCCCCCTTACATAGGAGCCCCCCCTTACATAGGAGCCCCCCATTACATAGAATTCCCCCCTTACATAGGAGCCCCCCATTACATAGAATTCCCCCCTTACATAGGAGCCCCCCATTACTTAGGAGCCCCCCATTACTTAGGAGCCCCCCATTACATAGAATTCCCCCCTTAAATAGGAGCCCCCCATTACTTAGGAGCCCCCCATTACATAGAATTCCCCCCTTACATAGGAGCCCCCCATTACTTAGGAGTCCCCCATTACATAGAATTCCCCCCTTACATAGGAACCCCCCATTACTTAGGAGCCCCCCATTACATAGAATTCCCACCTTACATAGGAGCCCCCCATTACATAGGAGTCCCCCATTACTTAGGAGTCCCCCATTACATAGAATGTCCCCCTTACATAGGAGCCCCCCATTACTTAGGAGTCCCCCATTACTTAGGAGCCCCCCATTACTTAGAATTTCCCCCTTACATAGGAGCCCCCCCTTACATAGGAGCCTCCCATTACATAGAATTCCCCCCTTACATAGGAGCCCCCCATTACATAGAATTCCCCCCTTACATAGGAGCCCCCCATTACTTAGGAGCCCCCCATTACATAGAATTCCCCCCTTACATAGGAGCCCCCCATTACTTAGGAGTCCCCCATTACATAGAATTCCCCCCTTACATAGGAACCCCCCATTACTTAGGAGCCCCCCATTACATAGAATTCCCACCTTACATAGGAGCCCCCCATTACATAGGAGTCCCCCATTACTTAGGAGTCCCCCATTACATAGAATTTCCCCCTTACATAGGAGCCCCCCATTACTTAGGAGTCCCCCATTACTTAGGAGTCCCCCATTACATAGAATTCCCCCCTTACATAGGAGCCCCCCATTACATAGGAAAAAAAAGAGAAAAGCACAGGAGCGTCTCTAAATGTAGATGTTATGATAACATTTATTGTAACATTGTTAACAATTAGCAGCTCATATGGGGTAGATAAAAGGAAGGCATCTCCTGAACCATCACCGGTGGGGAGTCATGACAAGCAGCTCTCATTACTCGGCTGCCTCTCGTCTGGACAGTAGAGCCGGCTGACAGGTGAAGAACCCGGATCGGGGGCTGGAGCGATTGTGGACTGCAGAGCTCCACCTATTAGTTATACACATAAAAGGTAAGAGAAAAAATATATATATAAAAATAATAATATGCGCACTTAAAGAGGTTATAAAGGTTGTTTTTTTTTTTAAATAACAAACATGTTATCCTCCTTTTCTGGGGTCCCCCAGCGGAGCTCCCGACTCCTCCCCACATCGAATGCCCCCCTCGGAGACCCGCATTCCAAGGAGACACCCACGTGGGCGCGCTCCCGAGTCCTGCTGCTGCGTCCATTGACACAGACAGCAGGACTCGGCCCCGCCCCCCCCGGCTCAGATATCACTGGATTTGATTGACAGCAGCGGGAGCCAATGGCTGCTCTGTTATCAATCTATCCAATGAGGACCCGAGATAGCGGCTGGAGCTGCTGTGGTTGTCCCCGTCGAATGAACGATCGGATTCAGGTAAGTAAAAGGGGGCTCGGGGGGGGGGGGGCTGCAGAAGGTTGTTCACCTTAATGCATTGAATGCAAACTATGAATCTTTACAACCCCTTTAAACGTCTTATTTGAGTATGGCTATGATATCACACACACACACATACACTATATTACCAAAAGTATTGGGACGCCTGCCTTTACATGAACTTTAATGGCATCCCAGTCTTAGTCCGGAGGGTTCAATATTGACTTGGCTCCGCCCTTTGCAGCTATACCAGCTTCAACTCTTCTGGGAAGGCTGTCCACAAGGTTTAGGAGGGTGTCTATGGAAATGTTTGACCGTTCTTCCATTTGTGAGGTCAGGCACTGATGTTGGACGAGACTTGAAAAAGACTGGAGACCGGGGCGGAGGTTCACCTTCCAGCAGGACAACGACCCGAAACATCCAGCCAGAGCTACAATGGAATGGTGTAGATCAAAGCATATTCATGTGTTAGAATGGCCCAGTCACAGTCCAGACCTAAATCACATTGAGAATCTGTGGCAAGACTTGAAAATTGCTGCTCTCAGACGCTCTCCATCCAATCTGACAGAGCTTGAGATATTTTACAAAGAAGAATGGGCAGAAATGTCCCTCTCTAGATGTGCAAAGCTGGTAGAGACATCCCCAAAAAGACTTGTAGAGAAAGGGGGTTCTACAAAGTATTGACTCCGGGGGGCGCCATACAAACTTGTAGGTCATTTGTATCATTTATCATTTTCAATCCGCTTCACAATTATGTGCCACTTTGTGTTGGTCTATCACATAAAATCCCAATAAAATACATTTACGTTTTTGGTTGTAACATGACAGAATGTGGGAAATTTCAAGGGGTATGAATACTTTTTCAAGGCTCTGTATTGACAATGTAAGTATTCACATAATATCACATATAACCACAATAAGTACCGATTATCATTCTGTATGATTACAATATTACAGTGGATCATGTGCGTCCAAATAATAATCGTTTGCTCTAAAAATGACCCGGCCTCTTGGGGCTTATTTGCTTTAAATCCATGATTGAAACCAGGGAAATTATGAAAATATTTAATAGGCACCCAGATAGATCAGAAAGCAGGAGAGTCAACTACCAACAAACCACCCAACATGGGACTCCACGTACACCAAGATATAATATACCCACCCATAACAGGTACTCACCAATAAGGGACTATGGCCATTCCAGGCGTAGGAGAGAACCTGGAGAATATGGAGGCCCGTATAACAGACGAAACTATGAGGATGAAAGGGTTTTTTTTCCAGGGGAGGTCCAAGAAACAGACCACCAGGAAGATGGAAGGCCCGCGTCCCTTACAGGAACCCAGCATGGAGAGGAATGAATACAAACAGGGGAGGACAGAGGCACACAATGGAAGACATCCACCCAGAAGAACAGCAGGAACAGGGAGCATACCGGTATCCCAGAAGAGATCGGGACAACCATTATGGAAGAGACATGGAACTAACTCAGAGACCCATGGAAAGAGGAAATCGACCAGAGGAACTAGAGGGGGGGAGAAGAAAAAGAAGAAGAGAGTACTAGGAAAGGGGATCTATAACCTCAGCGATGTCCAGTTTACTGACGACGAAATGAAAATATTGGATTTAGGTCTGAAGTTCGCCCCAGAAAAGTCTCCGGATAAATTCGAGACCTATATAGACCTACAAAAATTTATGAGAAAGCCTAATCTCAAGAAACATTTTGCTTTAAATGAGGACACGCGGATGACAAAAGATTCACCTTTTGTACATACTAAACTTAAAAAGAAATCTATCCTCAACCCCAATACCCCGGGGGAACCAATGCATGGGAGCTTTTAAAAAAATGGTAGAGGAAGATCTAAGGAAGTTAGAAAAGCACAATAATAATAAAAAACTAGGAATATCTGGAAAACCATCAAGACCCTGGGCAAAAGGAATGAGGTCGTTATACGTCCGGCAGACAAGGGGGGAGGATTGGTGATCCTCAATGAAAGTGACTACGAGGAGGAAATGGAAAACCTGTTTAAAGTAGAGCACAGGTATAAAAAGTTAAAGGGGAATCCAAAAAAGAAATATGAGAGAAAATTGAAGGCCTTTGTACGAAAAGGGAAAGATAATGGAATACTTAATGCTAAAGAGGCTGAGTATCTGGTCTCTAATTCCACGAAAACCCCAGTAATTCACTACACCCCTAAAAATTCATAAAAGGTTAATTAAGCCCCCTGGGAGACCCATCATTAGTGGAATAAACTCAGTATTCTCAAGATTGGGTGAATACTTGGACAAGTTTCTAAAACCATTGGTATGCAAAGGAAAATCTTACGTGCGTGACAGCTCGCAGCTCCTAGAAGATCTGAGGGAAATCAGTGGGGCTCAAAAGTACATACCGTATATACTCGAGTATAAGTCGAATTTTTCAGCACATTTTTTTGTGCTGAATGTGCCCCCCTCGGCTTATACTCGAGTCAAGCACTTTTCTGCAGCAAAAAATTTCATTTTCCGAACCGACTTTGGGGCCCCGTATCTCAGGGCCACTTGGTGCTAGGAACCCCGAATTTGGTGTGCAATCCCAGTGGACCATAACATATCCAAAGCTAGAGATACGGGGCCCCAAAATCGGTTCGGAAAATGTCATTCTCTGCTGCAGAAAAGTGCTTGACATTTTCTGAACCGATTTTGGGGCCCCATATCTCAGGGTCACTTGGTGCTAGGAACCCCAAATGTGGTGTGCAAACCCAGTGGAACTGGTACCATAACATATTCAAAGTTGGGGTTCCTAGTACCGAGTGGCCCTGAGATACGGGGCCCCAAATCTGGTTCAGAAAATGTCATTCTCTGCTGCAGAAAAGTGCTTAACATTTTCTGAACTGATTTTTGGGGCCCTGTATCTTGAGGCCACTTGGTGCTAGAAACCCCAGCTTTGGAAATTTTATGGTGCTAGTTCCACTGGGTTTGCACACCAAATTTGGGGTTCTTAGCACTAAGTGGCCCCTAGATACGGGGCCCCAAATTTGGTCAACTGTGTCCATCTGCAGCAATGTCATTTCGGGACCCTTTGGGTTCAGAGACCCCAAATTTTGGCTGCAGCTCAGGGGGGCATCTAGGAACCCTTAACTACCGAGTTTGAAGTTCAGGGGACCTATGGCTGCAAATGGGCACAGTGATGCTGCAAATGGGCATTGTTGACCCTCTTTTCCACTTACAGTAGCTGTGCATTTCTCACCCTCGTCTTATACTCGGGTCAATACGTTTTTCCCATTTTTTTTGTGGTAAATTAGGGCCTCGACTTATACTCGGAACGACTTATACTCGGAACGACTTATACTTGAGTATATACGGTACTTGCTACAATTGACGTTAATTCCTTGTATACTAGCATTGTGCAAAAAGATGGGCTATTAGGTGTAGAGAAAGCTCTACATGAGCACACTAATATGAGACAGCAACAGATCCTAGAGCTCGCTATGGGATGCAACTATTTCTGGCACAATCATAACTACTATGTCCAACAAAAAGGAGTCGCAATGGGGGCACGTTATGCACCTAGTGTAGCGAACCTCCTCATGAACATGTGGGAGGAGGAGTACCTATATGCAAAAAAAACATCCCCCACCTGAAATTTTACCGTAGGTACATCGACGACCTTATTATAATCTGGGCAGGCACTCCTGAGGAGTTTGAGCAATTTCTACAGAATCTGAATACCAACAAATATGGCCTCACCTTTACAGGTAAATGGAGCCACCAAAAGATCAACTATCTAGATCTAGAGATCTTTAAAAATGGAGACATGCTATATACAAAAACCTTTTTCAAGCCAACAGATAAAAATGGGTATATACCTATGACTAGCTGCCACCATCCCCATTGGAAAGGGAATATTCCAAAGGGTCAGTTATTATGACTACGTAGAAATTGTGGCACCCAGGAGGACTTCCTAAGGCAAGCGGACATCCTAATCGAGCAATTTTATGAGAAAGGCTACAACATGGAGACTCTGGTAAAACTAAAAGCCGACATGGCGAGTATGGACAGAAAAGACTTGTTCAAGAAAAATAAGAAGAAAAAGGAAAAGCCTATGGATATAGCTTTTATAACAGGGTTCAACACCCAATATAAAGATTTTGAGCATATCCTAAAGAAATACTGGCCTATCTTGAAGGAAGACCGAGTTCTGGCCAAAATTCTGCCCAATAAACCGAATTTCATTTACAGGAAAGCCCCTAACCTCCGGGACCACCTGGTCCACAACGTCATTAATCCACCCAAACCAATAAAGATCTTTCCAGGCATGAAGGGCTTTTTATAAGTGTCAGAAATGCCTACCTTGTAGGGTCAGTAAAAAACAACCCCGAAAAAGAGAAAACTTTAAATCCAAAACTGGTCACAAGGAGTATAGCATCAGGGATCTGATCACATGTCAAAGCACCCATGTGACTTACGTCATAGAGTGCCCCTGTCAACTTCAGTATGTGGGGAGAACCACTCGCCCCCTATTTGTACGCATACGCGAAACACATAAGGAATATAAAAAAAGGGGATCCCAAAACAGGACCTCTCGCGCCATTTTGATCAGGTACACAACCGAGACCCCTCTGGTCTCATCTTCTACGGCATTGACTGCATTAGGGACCACTGGAGGGGTGGTAATAAGACGACACTCATCTCTCAAAATGAAACAGCCTGGATATATAGGTTGGGGTCCCTGGCCCCCAGGGGCCTCAACCTAGATATAGACCTCAACTGTTTTATAGCTAACCCATGACGGGGCTAAGTCTGGCCATTTTTCTCCGTCTGGCCATGAAAGCCACATCCCTATCACTTATAGGCCCACGGGATCATGCATACGGTGGGCTCCCATTCTTTACTTTTGTAATTTTTGTAATTTTGTGATTTTTGGCTCACATGATTATACATGTGATGTACACTTTAATACTATGGGTAATAGAGGCCATATAGAGCACTAGACATAATATAATATATTTACGTTTTTGTTAATCTAATTCCAATGGATATATATATATACAGTATATATATATACATATGGACATTATTGGGGTTTTTTGGACACCTGCATATGTATGTCTCCCTCCATGAGTGATCGGGACATATGTATATACACTTTCTAGTCCTTATTATTTATTTTTTATCTTTTATTTACTTTTTTGCATTTTATATATTATGTATATTATATATATATATATATATATATATATATATATATATATATATATATATATATATATATTTTTTACATATTATATTTTCACATATATATTTTTACTAACAAAAACACTTTTCTATAGAGATGGATAGACACTTTGTGCACATAATAAACTTAGACCAAGTCCATCATCACACACATCTATTGGGGGTAAAACATCTGATGTATTAATTCTTGTCCCCTGTTATCTCGTCATTGAGCTTTACATGGTAATATCTGCCAGTACCTATTACATCCTGGTATACAGAATTGCCTCTTTCTTACCAGCAGGGGGAGCTTTCAATTCTACACATCCCTATACTTATGTCTTCAAACTGTAATAAGTAGATATATAACTCTGTTAATGATATGGAGGAGAGCGCCACCATGGCGTCCAGCATATCGTACGTTTACAATTCCAGATATTAGCCTCGCATGGGTTTGTGGTTTATACACTACTTTGGGCAATGTCCGCCCGTTCTGGGACTTCTGATATGGTTTTTAACATAGTCTCGTTACACATTGGCTGCCCCCATCTGAGGGGGGGGGGGGACAGGCATGGCCGCTCTCCTTACATTAGACGTGGCGTGCATTAGGGTGGCACCGTCGCTGAGGACGTCTATGACGAAACGCGTACAACGGAGCCGCGCACGCCACGTCACTTCCGTGTTTACGAGAAGGTGGAACGCAGCTGGAGCGCAAATAGCTGTCGGTATCCCCTATCTCGATACACGTTTGGTTTGTTGTTTTAACTCGTACCGGCAATACATGCACGCCGCCTACGGGTGCTACCGATAGGAATACAAGCTTTTTTATTGGATGCTGCTGCCTGGTTTATGTTTTTTATGTTTTTTTTTTTAAACTTTTTATTTAAGGATTGCTGAATGTACAGAGAGAAAGAAAATCAAACTTATCATTCAACCAATTCCAACATTAGGCATCAACAACAATTGTATAACAAAGTTTGCATTAATGAGACAGCACTCCAAGTTCTACTGTCCCATTTCCAATAAAGATCCGTGGTCCGGAATCACCCCCACCGCCACCACATACAAGCAGCGCGGCAGAGGAGACCCCCGACCCAACAAAAGACGTATACGTAATTCAGTGAACAGAGCCAATGGGGAGAACCCCATTTCAGGGGGCAACTCCCAAGCCTTATACTCTATATAGGTTATAATTTCAGTATTGGAATAAATGGAATGGTATCAGCAGATATTGCAATCCAGGGATTTTTTTTTTTTTATTCTTATTTATATGAAAATAGGGTAGGAGACACCAATGGTGTCAATAGAGAAAAGAAAGGAGTGGGGGAGGAACAGGGGAGGTCTGAGGAAAGAGGGGAAGGGGATGTGGGGCTCCAATGGGGTCGACGACCCACTACTCCAAATTGTCTTAAGACAAAGCATTCAGAAGTATGACTTATAGGCATCCGAAAATCGGAACATGTTCCAATATGTCCAACGGGTGTTGTGTTCCTCCTCCCTCTCCCCTAAGGCAGCTGTGAGCTGTTCCATACGTTGAATATCGCAAACCCTGGCAAACCATTGCGAGACTGCCGGTGGGGACTGCTGTCTCCAGGCACCGGGGACACAAGCCCTGGCCGCACTCAGGAGGTGTTTCAGGAGGGATTTACGATATCGCCTACAGGACATGGGGGTTAGATTTAGGAGTATTGCTGCCGGGTTATCCTGGAGAGCCACATCCGTGAGTTTGTGAATAATTTGCAATACCGGTCCCCAGAAAGCCGCCAGGGCTGGGCACTCCCAGAATATGTGAAGCAGTGTACCAGTCTGTGTGCCACATCTCCAACACAGTGGACTATGTCCCGGGAATATAGACGCCAGTACTGAGGGAGTCCTGTACCAGCGTGTCAGGATCTTATAGGTGATTTCCTGGTACTTGCTACAGAGCGAGGATTTATGTGCAAAAAGAAGTATACGAGTCTTTTGGTCTTCGGTGAATGTGGTATTAAGATCTCTCTCCCATTTCCTCAGAAATGGGGGGTCTGATTGGGATGTGATAGTAAGTAAGATATTATAGGAATATGAAAGGGATTTCCGTATAGGTTCATCTCCTAGGCACAATTCCTCAAACGGTGTCGGTTGTCTGCGGAAGCCATCCGCATCCGGGAGAGACTTGAGGAAGTGAGTGAGTTGCAAGATCTTCCACCTGCCCAAGATTGAGGCTCCAAAACTGGGGTATATGCCTAAGGGGTCACTCCACTCTGAGGGTCCAAGAAAAAAGGAAGCTCTAACTAGGCTCTGGTCCGGGTGGAGTCTGAAGGATTTATCAGAAATGCCGGGTAAAAAGTCTGGGTGACCAATTATGGGCGTCAATGGGGAGGGAAAACTAGGTATCTCTGCTATTTTAAAGTATCTGTTAATCTCCTGCAAAGTGGGCTCAATTAATGGATGTGGGGATGCGAATTTGGAGAAGCTAGTCCCACTCCAAGGCGTGCCCTCAAGGGGAAATGACACCGTTTCCCGTTCCAGGCTGACCCATAGCTTATAAGATCGGTGTTTGCACCAGTCCACCACTCTATTCATATGAACTGCTGTGTAATACAGGGCTGGATCGGGGAGGCCAAGTCCCCCCCTGAGTTTCGATCGCTGTAGAAGGGATCGTCTAAGTCGCGAGGGCTTGCCCTCCCAGATATAATTAATGAAGAGCTAATTTACGGAAAAAGATCTGTGGTATCTTAACCGGTAAGGCTTGTAATAGATAAAGCAATCTCGGCATGATATTCATCTTTAAAACGTTACATCTACCAAACCATGATACCGCCAATGTCTTCCATCTATCTAAGTCGGAGGAAAAGATGTTCAGGAGGGGTTGGAAATTGAGTTGATAGGTGAGATATAGGTTCGAAGGAATCTTAGTGCCTAAATATTGGATGGCCTGGGGAGCCCATCGAAAGGGGAAATTGCTACAAAGGCGAGCCTGTAAGTTAGGAGCGAGGGAGACGTTAAGCGCCTCCGATTTTTGCAGATTAATTTTGAAATCAGAGACCTCCCCGTATTGGCGTAGTGTTGATAAGAGAATCGGGAGAGAGGTAAGTGGCTCCGTGACATAGAATAGCAGATCATCTGCATAAGCAGCAATTTTATGATGGTATGTACTCGTTTCAAGTCCTCTAATGTCAGGATTGAGTCTAATATGTTGCAGTAGGGGTTCTAGGGAAAGTATAAACAAGAGCGGAGAAAGTGGGCATCCTTGCCTTGTACCATTGCTTATCTTAAAGGGGTTGGAAGCTATTCCGTTTACCCTAACTGATGCGGTAGGGGAAGAATAGATGGCGGATATCCAGGACAACATAGCAGTTGGCATACCCAAGCGTCGCAGGGTCGCTAGAAGGAAAGTCCAGTTCACCCTGTCGAACGCCTTTTCGGCGTCTGTGGACAACAGGATGAGTGGAATATTAAGGTGTTTAGCTCTCGCTACTATATCTATCGTTCTTATTGTGTTATCCCGTGCTTCTCTATTGCGGAGAAAACCGGCCTGGTCCAGAGGGATTATACGTTGGAGGACAGGACCTAATCGCTCGGCCAAGATTTTTGTGAACAACTTGAGGTCACAATTGAGTAGTGAAATAGGCCTGTAACTTGCACAAAGGAGCGGATCCTTTTCAGGTTTGGGGATAACTGTAATGTTGGCCTGTAAGAGGTCCGGAGGTATAACGTGATTATCTATTATTGCGTTAAATGCAGAGACGAAATGAGCTGTTAGTTGGGCTTGGAACGTTTTGTAATAAGAGATTGTAAAGCCGTCGGGTCCGGGCGCTTTCCCTGACGGGGATCCTGCCAAGGCATTTGTGAATTCTTCCGACGTTATAGGTTGCGAGAGTAAGTCTACTTCTTCTTCATTAAGAGAAGGCAGATGAGCCTCCGCGAGGTAAGTTTCTATTGCTTCCAGTCTATCTAGGGACCGGTCTCCCGGTGGGTGAGAGTGCAAATTATAAAGAGCTTCGTAGAAAGCACGGAAAGACTTCGCCATCTCAGCAGAATCATGAATTTTGGACCCTGTGGAAGTGGATAAAGCTGGGATATAGGATAAGTTGCGTCGGGTTCGTATTGCATTGGCCAGAGATCTGCTGCATTTGTCTCCGTATTCGTAAAAGGATCTACGCGCCCTCAATAACCTGTTCTTAGATTGGAAAAGAGAGTATTCCCTGATTTGTTCTCTGAGGTTAGTTACCTCTACTTCCAATGTCCTGTCAGGGTGAGTTTTGTGGCGTTTTTCACAGTCGTGAAGCTTTGCGAGCAACTCTGACAGAGTTTTTGCTCTGGCCACTTTGAGTCTGTGGCCATGTTTGATAAATATTCCTCTAATGTAGCATTTATGTGCAGCCCAGATAGAGAGAGGACTAGAAACCGATCCTTTGTTGCTCTCGAAGAAATGACGCATCTCTCGCAAGATGTCTGCTTTAATTTCAGAGTCCTGAAAGAGAGACTCATTTAGTCGCCATGTGTTGGATCTAAGTGTCATGTGTTGTGTAGTCAAGCTAATGGAGATCGGAGCATGATCTGATATTGCAATGTGACCGATCTGGGCACTAGAGACTAATGGGATCGCGTCGTGTGAGACTAGGAAAAGATCTATCCTAGAATATGAGCCATGTACCGCGGAGAAAAATGTGTAATCTCTCTCCTGCGGATGGAGGATACGCCAAATATCAACTAAACGGTGAGAATGCAAAAGATCCTTGATTTGGTTTCGAACTCTTAGGGACATGGCCGAAGAGCCCGTTGACGAGTCTTTTCGGGGGTCAACGGTGAGGTTGAGGTCCCCCCCCAAGACCAAGGTTCCCTCAGTGAACGAGGCCAGGGCATTTAGACATGATTCCAGTACTGGGAGCTGATCCACATTCGGCAGGTATAGGTTAGCCAGAGTAAAAGTTTGCGATTGTATTGTACCTTTGACAAAAAGGTATCTACCTTCTCGGTCAGTGCGAAGGTCTGTCAGCTGCCAGGGTACAGTTTTGGCTAGGAGAATACTCGTGCCCTTTGACTTTGTATCGGGCGATACACTATGATATGCTATTGGAAAATGATTATTGTGGAGTTTTGGGATCTTGTCTGCTCTAAAATGAGTCTCTTGTAAAAAAACTATCTGGGGTCTTTGCCTCCAGAGTTCAGCGAGACAGCTGGATCGTTTTTCTGGGACGTTCAGTCCCTTAACGTTCCAGGACACCAATTTTAATGACATTTTTATTGGAGCAGGATCGGGCCGCCGGACCCCACCAGAACCCAGGGCAGTAGTTAGTGTAGGGAGAAGGGAGGCTAGAAAAGGAAAGGTTAGGAGAAAAGAAAATAGGGAGACAAAGGGGGGACTGGCAAGAAGTAGGAAATAAAGGGTGGAGGGAGAATAAGGAAAAATAGGGAAACGCTAAGTCTCCAATCGGAGCGTTACTGCCTAATTGGGCAGTTATGGCCTAGTGGGGGAGGAGGTAGGGCACTTCAGAGGTAGAGCCTCCAGAGTACCGGACCCTCCCAACAACTCCCCGCAGGTGGCGGTTCTAAAGGGAGCCGCATGACCATGTTATACTTCTCGGTAATGAAGTAGTGTAAGAAGGCAAAATTATGCAATAACCCTTAAGTGTTGGTAGTATCAGGTCTGATAATAGAGGAGTAACTTTTATAAACAATAACATAACCCGGATAGACAATAGACAGCTGCACTCTTAATCTATTATTAAATGAGATCACCCAATCCCAGTGGGTCTAGGCCGCCACGAGGTCCGGTCCCACCTGGGGCAACCTTTGTGCCTCTGTGGGGGGGAGAGGGAAGGAAAGAAAAAAAAAAAAAAAAAAAAAAAGTAAATAAATAAATAAATAAAAATAAAAAAAAAATTATATATTTAAAAAGGGGAGGAAGAAAAAAAAAAAAAAATTTATATATATAAAAAGGGAGGAAAAAAAAAAAAAAAAAAGAAAAAAGGAGGGGGAGGAGGGGGTGGGCAGCAGAGGGACCAGACGTGGTGAGACCCTTTCTATGAGTAACAGATATTTCGCAGTGTAATACCAAAGCTTAATGGGTAGATGAAAAAACAGTACAACAGAAACACCGGTAGACCGGGAGAGGCCCCCGGGGAGCCGGAGCCTCATCAATTGAAAAAGCATGCCAATCCGATCTAAATCTAATAGGTAAATGCACCAACCCGCTCCCCGGTGACCACCCCCGCATCAGCAATGAAAGGAACAATAGCCCATGCAAACCAACACCCACCCCCCCATAGTGTTAGCTCATAAAGCGTGCAGGACCCCAGCAATCGGAGAGCTCTCCACTGGACCCCCCCATGGGGCTCATCTCTCATCAGAGGCAATAAGTCCACTTGGGTCTAGCCGCTCTCAATGTAGACCTCCCCTCAAGGCCAACGGGAGAGTCCGCATAACATCTCTTCTCCACCGGGTAGACCTGAGCTAGGCTGGTAGCAGCATGGGGTGATTCCTTGGTTCGGCGATCTCGGGGGTTGTGAATACCAGCTCAGTAGAAACAGGTGTCATTTCTTAGGACAGTTCTAGTCTAAGAGACTTAGGGTTCGTTATCCTGGGGAGCCTGTGCTCTTCTACGTTGGGTTCGGCGGTTGCGTCGGGACCTTTGGGGGCCAGCCGAGGGGTTTGTTGTGGGATTGCTGTTACCGGAAGGGAGCACAAACGCCAGCCAGTTGGGTAGTGGTATCTGAGGCAGTCCAAGGGAAGTGAGGAAAGCCGGAACATCCGCGGGATGCCGAAGGGTATATGTGCGGCCTCCTTTACGTGCAATCAGATGGAAAGGGTGTCCCCATTTGTAGGTGATCCCCTGATCGCTGAATCTCTCAAGTAAGGGCTTCATGCAGCGGCGCATCTGCAGAGTCCTCCGTGATACATCAGGCAGGAGGGTGATCTGAGCGCCATCAAAGTCGATGTGTCCCCTGTGCCAGGCCTTTTGTAGAATGTCCTCTTTGACTGAGTAATTGTGCAGGCAACACAGGACATCTCTGGGTCTGTCTTCTTCGGGGCTTCTGGGGCCAAGAGTTCTATGAACCCTGTCAATTTCAACAGGTGTCTCTGGGGGGCGCTCCAGGCAGTTGTTGAATATGGCAACTACAGTCGACTTTAAGTCAATCTGTCGGGTGGCTTCAGGTAGGCCGCGAATTCTTATATTGCGCCTGCGGTTACGATTTTCCAGATCGTCCATCAAGAGGTGTAGTTGTGCAATCTGGTCAACTGTTTCCTCATGTGTAATTTGGAGTCCAGAGACATCGTGGCGGAGGGCTGAAATGTCGGTTTCTAGTGAGGAGACTCGGGGGGTCACCTCTGTTATTTCTTGCTTGATCCCCACAATTTCTCCACGAAGTGCTGTTTCTATTCTGGTCACTACAGAGTCTAAGTCGTCTCTGGTGGGCAGCTTTTGTAATAGTGCCCACAGTGCCTGATCATTATAATGCAAAGGAGAAGGTTCCTGTGTGGGTAATGCCAGAGGAGCGGTACACACTGTCATATGTGGCTGTTGTACAGGGGGCAGCGGTGTGCCTGGTAATGAGTGCTGAGAGGACTGATTGTCCCGTGAGGACCACTGCACAGAGCCGCTGTGTTCCCCTCCTGGGCTGCTAAACGGTGTGGGAGACAGTGAACGGGGAAAGCAGGGGGAGAGATCACTTGATGGGGAGAATGGAGGCATGTCTATGTTGGGACTGTGTCTCTCACCTCCCCCCGCTGATGAGCCGAGCTCCGTCCTCGTGGCAGGCGCCGGCGCCATTTTGGCTGAGTCCGGGGTTGAAGCCGGCGGCTGTATCGGCACCAGAAACCTCTCCATTCGGATCCCGGAGAGCATGGAACGGTGGGCTCACTTCCTCAGACACAGGGGCAGAGCCGAGAAGCTGTAATGTGGGACAATTCTGCGCGGATGAGCTGTTAGGGAGCCGCGGACCGGGAGCTCAGGGAAGGTGCGTCTTCACTCTTCCATGCCGAGACCACGCCCCGTTTTTTATGTTTTTTAATGAATAAATGGATCGATATTTTTAAAATTCACTACACCATGGGAGCTCTTTCTTTATATATCCTCTGACATATGAATGATGGGCACATCAGAATCAGCTACTCAATAAGGATACATCTGGAACATCCATCGTGGACATCAGGGAGCAGTGACCTCCATAATAAGCACTACAGGCCCACCACCCCTGTAGGGGTATCTGGATCCGGTGAGTAGGAATTCTGAAGGTGGAGCACTTTTCTTCCTTTATATTCTAATCTGGGGCACTTCTTGTGAGTGTTTTTCCGTTTTTAGGGGAGGCAGCAACCTTTCCTGTTTCTGTGTAGGCCTATCCTAAGCGCAGTGTCTTTTTCTTATTTTTGTATAACAAAATTTCTAATCAGCCAATCACACGGCAGCAACTCAATGCATTTAGGCCTCTGGACGCGGTGAAGGCGGTCTGATGAGTCTGGATTTCAGCTGCGATAATAAGATGGTGGGGTTAGAATTTGGCGCATGGATGGTGCGGGGGATGGGATATCACCGGTTCAGGCTGGTGGTGGGGGTGTAATGGTGTGGGGGATGGGATATCACCGGTTCAGGCTGGTGGTGGAGGTGTAATGGTGCGGGGGATGGGATATCACCGGTTCAGGCTGGTGGTGGGGATGTAATGGTGTGGGGGATGGGATATCACCGGTTCAGGCTGGTGGTGGGGGTGTAATGGTGTGGGGGATGGGATATCACCGGTTCAGGCTGGTGGTGGGGGTATAATGGTGTGGGGGATAGGATATCACCGGTTCAGGCTGGTGGTGGGGGTATAATGGTGTGGGGGATGGGGTATCACCGGTTCAGGCTGGTGGTGGGGGTGTAATGGTGTGGGGGATGGGGTATCACCGGTTCAGGCTGGTGGTGGGGGTGTAATGGTGCGGGGGATGGGATATCACCGGTTCAGGCTGGTGGTGGGGATGTAATGGTGTGGGGGATGGGGTATCACCGGTTCAGGCTGGTGGTGGGGGTGTAATGGTGTGGGGGAGGGGATATCACCGGTTCAGGCTGGTGGTGGGGGTGTAATGGTGTGGGGGATGGGATATCACCGGTTCAGGCTGGTGGTGGGGATGTAATGGTGTGGGGGATGGGATATCACCGGTTCAGGCTGGTGGTGGGGGTGTAATGGTGTGGGGGATGGGATATCACCGGTTCAGGCTGGTGGTGGGGGTGTAATGGTGTGGGGGATGGGATATCACCGGTTCAGGCTGGTGGTGGGGGTGTAATGGTGCGGGGGATGGGATATCACCGGTTCAGGCTGGTGGTGGGGGTGTAATGGTGCGGGGGATGGGATATCACCGGTTCAGGCTGGTGGTGGGGGTGTAATGGTGTGGGGGATGGGATATCACCAGTTCAGGCTGGTGGTGGGGGTGTAATGGTGTGGGGGATGGGATATCACCGGTTCAGGCTGGTGGTGGGGGTGTAATGGTGTGGGGGATGGGAAATCACCGGTTCAGACTGGTGGTGGGGGTGTAATGGTGTGGGGGATGGGATATCACCGGTTCAGGCTGGTGGTGGGGGTGTAAAGGTGTGGGGGATGGGGTATCACCGGTTCAGGCTGGTGGTGGGGGTGTAATGGTGTGGGGGATGGGATATCACCGGTTCAGGCTGGTGGTGGGGGTGTAATGGTGTGGGGGATGGGATATCACCGGTTCAGGCTGGTGGTGGGGGTGTAATGGTGTGGGGGATGGGATATCACCGGTTCAGGCTGGTGGTGGGGGTGTAATGGTGTGGGGGATGGGAAATCACCGGTTCAGGCTGGTGGTGGGGGTGTAATGGTGTGGGGGATGGGGATATCACCGGTTCAGGCTGGTGGTAGGGGTGTAATGGTGTGGGGGATGGGGATATCACCGGTTCAGGCTGGTGGTGGTGGTGTAATGGTGTGGGGGATGGGATATCACCGGTTCAGGCTGGTGGTGGGGGTGTAATGGTGTGGGGGATGGGGTATCACTGGTTCAGGCTGGTGGTGGGGGTGTAATGGTGTGGGGGGGATGGGATATCACCGGTTCAGGCTGGTGGTGGGGGTGTAATGGTGTGGGGGATGGGGTATCACTGGTTCAGGCTGGTGGTGGGGGTGTAATGGTGTGGGGGATGGGATATCACCGGTTCAGGCTGGTGGTGGAGGTGTAATGGTGTGGGGGATGGGATATCACAGGTTCAGGTTGGTGGTGGGGGTGTAATGGTGTGGGGGATGGGGTATCACCGGTTCAGGCTGGTGGTGGGGGTGTAATGGTGTGGGGGATGGGGTATCACTGGTTCAGGCTGGTGGTGGGGGGTGTAATGGTGTGGGGGATGGGATATCACCGGTTCAGGCTGGTGGTGGGGGTGTAATGGTGTGGGGGATGGGATATCACTGGTTCAGGCTGGTGGTGGGGGTGTAATGGTGTGGGGGATGGGATATCACCGGTTCAGGCTGGTGGTGGGGGTGTAATGGTGTGGGGGATGGGATATCACCGGTTCAGGCTGGTGGTGGGGATGTAATGGTGTGGGGGATGGAATATCACCGGTTCAGGCTGGTGGTGGGGGTGTAATGGTGTGGGGGATGGGATATCACCGGTTCAGGCTGGTGGTGGGGGTGTAATGGTGTGGGGGATGGGATATCACCGGTTCAGGCTGGTGGTGGGGGTGTAATGGTGCGGGGGATGGGATATCACCGGTTCAGGCTGGTGGTGGGGGTGTAATGGTGCGGGGGATGGGATATCACCGGTTCAGGCTGGTGGTGGGGGTGTAATGGTGTGGGGGATGGGATATCACCAGTTCAGGCTGGTGGTGGGGGTGTAATGGTGTGGGGGATGGGATATCACCGGTTCAGGCTGGTGGTGGGGGTGTAATGGTGTGGGGGATGGGAAATCACCGGTTCAGACTGGTGGTGGGGGTGTAATGGTGTGGGGGATGGGATATCACCGGTTCAGGCTGGTGGTGGGGGTGTAAAGGTGTGGGGGATGGGGTATCACCGGTTCAGGCTGGTGGTGGGGGTGTAATGGTGTGGGGGATGGGATATCACCGGTTCAGGCTGGTGGTGGGGGTGTAATGGTGTGGGGGATGGGATATCACCGGTTCAGGCTGGTGGTGGGGGTGTAATGGTGTGGGGGATGGGATATCACCGGTTCAGGCTGGTGGTGGGGGTGTAATGGTGTGGGGGATGGGAAATCACCGGTTCAGGCTGGTGGTGGGGGTGTAATGGTGTGGGGGATGGGGATATCACCGGTTCAGGCTGGTGGTAGGGGTGTAATGGTGTGGGGGATGGGGATATCACCGGTTCAGGCTGGTGGTGGGGGTGTAATGGTGTGGGGGATGGGATATCACCGGTTCAGGCTGGTGGTGGGGGTGTAATGGTGTGGGGGATGGGGTATCACTGGTTCAGGCTGGTGGTGGGGGTGTAATGGTGTGGGGGGGATGGGATATCACCGGTTCAGGCTGGTGGTGGGGGTGTAATGGTGTGGGGGATGGGGTATCACTGGTTCAGGCTGGTGGTGGGGGTGTAATGGTGTGGGGGATGGGATATCACCGGTTCAGGCTGGTGGTGGAGGTGTAATGGTGTGGGGGATGGGATATCACAGGTTCAGGTTGGTGGTGGGGGTGTAATGGTGTGGGGGATGGGGTATCACCGGTTCAGGCTGGTGGTGGGGGTGTAATGGTGTGGGGGATGGGGTATCACTGGTTCAGGCTGGTGGTGGGGGGTGTAATGGTGTGGGGGATGGGATATCACCGGTTCAGGCTGGTGGTGGGGGTGTAATGGTGTGGGGGATGGGATATCACTGGTTCAGGCTGGTGGTGGGGGTGTAATGGTGTGGGGGATGGGATATCAGGCTGGTGGTGGTGGGGGTGTAATGGTGTGGGGGATGGGGTATCACCGGTTCAGGCTGGTGGTGGGGGTGTAATGGTGTGGGGGATGGGGTATCACTGGTTCAGGCTGGTGGTGGGGGTGTAATGGTGTGGGGGATGGGGTATCACCGGTTCAGGCTGGTGGTGGGGGTGTAATTGTGTGGGGTATGGGTTATCACCGGTTCAGGCTGGTGGTGGGGGTGTAATGGTGTGGGGGATGGGATATCACCGGTTCAGACTGGTGGTGGGGGTGTAATGGTGTGGGGGATGGGATATCACCGGTTCAGGCTGGTGGTGGTGGTGTAATGGTGTGGGGGATGGGATATCACCGGTTCAGGCTGGTGGTGGGGGTGTAATGGTGTGGGGGGGTGGGGTATCACCGGTTCAGGCTGGTGGTGGGGGTGTAATGGTGTGGGGGATGGGATATCACTGGTTCAGGCTGGTGGTGGGGGTGTAATGGTGTGGGGGATGGGATATCACAGGTTCAGGCTGGTGGTGGGGGTGTAATGGTGTGGGGGATGGGATATCACCGGTTCAGGCTGGTGGTGGGGGTGTAATGGTGTGGGGGATGGGATATCACCGGTTCAGGCTGGTGGTGGGGGTGTAATGGTGTGGGGGATGGGATATCACCGGTTCAGGCTGGTGGTGGGGGTGTAATGGTGTGGGGGATGGGATATCACAGGTTCAGGCTGGTGGTGGGGGTGTAATGGTGTGGGGGATGGGATATCACCGGTTCAGGCTGGTGGTGGGGGTGTAATGGTGTGGGGGATGGGATATCACCGGTTCAGGCTGGTGGTGGTGGTGTAATGGTGTGGGGGATGGGATATCACCGGTTCAGGCTGGTTTTGGGGTGTAATGGGGTATCACCGGTTCAGGCTGGTGGTGGGGGGTGTAATGGTGTGGGGGATGGGATATCACCGGTTCAGGCTGGTGGTGGGGGTGTAATGGTGTGGGGGATGGGATATCACCGGTTCAGGCTGGTGGTGGGGGTGTAATGGTGTGGCGGATGGGATATTACTTGTTCAGGCTGGTGGTGGGGGTGTAATGGTGTGGGGGATGGGATATCACTGGTTCAGGCTGGTGGTGGGGGTGTAATGGTGTGGGGGATGGGATATCACTGGTTCAGGCTGGTGGTGGTGGTGTAATGGTGTGGGGGATGGGATATCACCGGTTCAGGCTGGTGGTGGGGTGTAATGGTGTGGGGGATGGGATATCACCGGTTTAGGCTGGTGGTGGGGTGTAATGGGGTATCACCGGTTCAGGCTGGTGGTGGGGGGTGTAATGGTGTGGGGGATGGGGTATCACTGGTTCAGGCTGGTGGTGGGGGTGTAATGGTGTGGGGGATGGGGTATCACTGGTTCAGGCTGGTGGTGGGGGTGTAATGGTGTGGGGGATGGGATATCACCGGTTCAGGCTGGTGGTGGAGGTGTAATGGTGTGGGGGATGGGGTATCACCGGTTCAGGCTGGTGGTGGGGGTGTAATGGTGTGGGGGATGGGATATCACTGGTTCAGGCTGGTGGTGGGGGTGTAATGGTGTGGGGGATGGGATATCACCGGTTCAGGCTGGTGGTGGGGGTGTAATGGTGTGGGGGATGGGATATCACCGGTTCAGGCTGGTGGTGGGGGTGTAATAGTGTGGGGGATGGGGTATCACCGGTTCAGGCTGGTGGTGGGGGTGTAATGGTGTGGGGGATTTTTTTGGCACACTTTGGGCCCCTTAGTACCAGTTGAGCATCGTTTCAACACCACGGCCTACCTGAGTATTGTTGCTGACCATGTCCATCCCTTATGACTACAGTGTCCCCATCTTCTGATGGCTCCTTCCAGCAGGATAATGCCCCATGTCACAAAGCTCCAATCATCTCACCACTGGACAATGAGGTCACTGTACTCCAATCATCTCACCACTGGACAATGAGGTCCCTGTACTCTAATGGCCTCCACACTCACCACATCTCAATCCAATAGAGCACCTTTGGGATGTGGTGGAACCCATCCAGCCAGGCTTTAGTACCTCCCAGCACACTTTAGGTGGTTCCACCAGAGGAAATTTCCAGTGGGGGTGTCGGCCCCTGCACTGCACCCCAGGAACCTGTATCTCCCTTGTCCCCATCATGCACTCATTGGGAGCCGCTCAAGAGATCAGATCTGTGGGAGCCGTTGGTAGACAAGCTGTCACACAGAGGCTGAACTTCTGTGTTTAGAAGTGATAGTGGTAAGCGAGGAGCTTGGAGCCTCAGACAAAAGTGGTGGAACTCCACCAAGTTCCAGCTGAAAAACAGCCCTTGGGATCAAGGCTATTCTAAGCCATGGGTGCTCAACCTGTGGCCCTCCATCTGTTGCGGAACTACAAGTCCTATGAGGAATTGCAAGGCTGACAGTTACAAGCATGACTCCCAAAGGCAGAGGTATGATACGACTTGTAGTTCTGCATCAGCTGGAGGACTATAGGTTGAGCACCCACGTTCCAAGCAGTCTTCATTAATCAGAAAACTAATTGATAAATTTGAGTTTTGAATCGTGAACACACAGAATTCCAGTCTTCAGTCTACATTACAGGATATACAGGGGGGGGGATCTAATGCTGAGGGAAAAGTCTCTGAATGACCTTATCTACATTGGGCACTAAGGACATCTTGTGTCTCCTCAGTACATCATCTGGAATGAGGTCCTTTGCGGTGATGTCCCTTCTATATTTATGTGTACAGTGGAAGGTGAGGACCATATCTGATCCTATATTCTTCCAGTGTCCTCTTTGTTTCAGAGCTGAGTGTACAGAGGTCTGAAATACATCTCGGGGATTCACAATCAATTTGCGGCCATTGAAGAGTCTCCAGTTCATAGGTTCCCGGACAGAATGATGGAGAATATTGACTCCGGGAACATGAGACCACAAGTCAAATCCAGAGATTTTGACTGAATTCGGGAAGACGTGATTCTCAATGCGGAAGACACTTGTATCTGGGTGTTTATTCTGGAGATTCTCCATCAGGGATGACCAGTCCCAGTCCTTGACTGGAAGAATAATTTCATCAATGTCATTGAAGAGAACGAGCTTACTTTTGTACATGTTCCTGTATAGACAATCATTTAAAGGGATTGTAAAGGTTGGTGTTTCTTCACCTTAATGCATCCTATGCAGTCACTGGCCCCCCGTTTTACTTACCTGAACCCCTTCATTCAGTCAGCGGGGACGCGCTGTCTCTCTCTCTCTCCACGGGCTCCCGGCTCCTGATTGGATAGATTGATAGCAGCGCAGCCATTGGCTCCCGCTGCTGTCAATCAAATCCAATGACGTGGGTGGGGGGCGGGGCCGAGTCCTGCATTTGACCTCTATGGACACCGAATGCTGGACTCGGGAGCGCACGCACGCAAAGTAATCCCCCAGGAGAGCGCTTCTTCCAGGGGATTATCTGATGTGGGGAGGAGCCGTGAGAGCAACCGGGGGACCCCAGAAGAGCAGGTTCGGGGCCACACTGTGCAAAATGAGCTGCCCAGTGGAGGTAAGTATGATATGTTTGTTATTTAGAAAAAAATTAAAAAATGACCCTAATGCCGCGTTCCCAAAGAGCGGCCTTTTTGACGGACTTTTGTACGACCGGACTTGCCTACACACGATCACACCGAAGTCCGACGGATTCGTACGTGATGACATAGGACCGGACTAAAATAAGGAAGTTAATCGCCGGTAGCCAATAGCTGCCCTAGCGTGGGTTTTCGTCCGTCGGACTAGCATACAGACGGGCGGATTTTTTCGACCGCACTCGAGTCCGTCGGAGAAAATTTGAAACGTGTTCCAAATCTAAAGTCCCTCAGATTTTTGACCGAAAAAGTCCGCTGCAGGTTCCGATGGAGCGCACACATGGTTGGATTGTCCGCCGGACTCGGTCCGTCAGACCGGTCCGGTCAAAAAGTCCGCCCGTGTGTACGCGCCGTTACAATCACTTTAAGGTTGCAGTTTGTCCGAGACATCCAATCTCAGCGGTGGGTACTTTGGAATAACATAAAGTGAGCTAAAAATGGGAAACCCGCCTATCTAAGATAGTAGCAGCACCCACCGAAAGGGTTTGGGGGGGGGGGGGGTGATCAAAAATTACTCAGATAGCCTCAGATTTATAATTCAATAGGAAATTAGTATCATTTCTTCACACTTGGTTAGAAGTGAGTAACTTGTCATTGTATAGAAGCCCTTGGAGGATCTGAAAACGTCTCCTTTAATTATACACAACTTATCAGGAGAAGACTATCGGTAGGAAGTATAATATATGCATTTCATTGTCTACTGACGACTGGGAGCCCTTGGGGTGGTTTTCATATAACACAAATCACACAGTCTGCAGACCTTATCCCCCCTCCTAGTAAAAAACACCCCCCTGTAGATACCTAGTGAACACATAGATCACCCAGAGGACCCAAAGCCATGCAGAAAATTCCTAGTTTGGGGCAATGTCTTCCCGTAAAACAGGTTCTTCTCACTATCCCTACAGTGGAACCACCCCAAGGGCTCCCAGTTGTCAGTCAGTAGACAATGAAATGCATATATTATACATCCCACTGATAGTCTTGTCCTGATGAGTTGTGTATAATTAAAGGAGACGTCTTCAGATCCTCCAAGGGCTTCTATACAATACCAAGTTACTCACTTCTAACCAAGTGTGAAGAAATGCCACTAATTTGCTACCTAATTATAATTCGGAGACTATTTCCACCACTTGCAGGTCCTTCTAATGGTTTGTCTTTAGTACACACATGTAGCTGTATAATAGCTTCACAATCACTGGTTTCTGCAGTTCTTCCACAAGATTAGATGGATATCAACATGTCAATGTATGTCCAACCATCTCCAATCGCCAACCCAGTGATAGTTGTCCTCGATATACACAGTGGGGATTGAAAGTATTCAGACCCCCTTAAATTTTTCACTCTTTGTTATATTTCAGCCATTTGCTAAAATCATTTAAGTTCATTTTTTTCCTCATTAATGTACACACAGCACCCCATATTGTACACAGCACCCCCATATTGTACACACAGCACCCCATATTGTACACACAGCACCCCATATCGTACACACAGCACCCCATATTGTACACACAGCACCTCATATTATACACACAGCACCCCATATTGTACACACAACACCCCATATCGTACACACAGCACCCCATATTGTACACACAGCACCCCATATTGTACACACATCACCCCATATTGTACACACAGCACCCCATATTGTATACACAGCACCCCATATTGTACACACAGCTCCCCATATTATACACACAACACCCCATATTGTACACACAGCACCCCATATTGTACACACAGCCCCCCATATTGTACACACAACACCCCATATTGTACACACAGCCCCCCATATTGTACACACAGCACCCCATATTGTACACACAGCACCCCCATATTGTACACACAGCATCCCATATTGTACACACAGCACCCCATATTGTACACACATCACCCCATATTGTACACACAGCACCTCATATTATACACACAGCACCCCATATTGTACACACGGCACTCCATATTGTACACACAGCCCCCCATATTGTACACACAGCACCCCATATTGTACACACAGCCCCCCATATTGTACACACAACACCCCATATTGTACACACAGCACTCCATATTGTACACACAGCCCCCCATATTGTACACACAGCACCCCATATTGTACACACAGCACCCCCATATTGTACACACAGCACCCCATATTGTACACACAACACCCCATATTGTACACACAGCACCCCATATTGTACACACAGCACCCCATATTGTACACACAGCTCCCCATATTATACACACAACACCCCATATTGTACACACAGCACCCCATATTGTACACACAGCCCCCCATATTGTACACACAACACCCCATATTGTACACACAGCCCCCCATATTGTACACACAGCACCCCATATTGTACACACAGCACCCCATATTGTACACACAGCACCCCCATATTGTACACACAGCACCCCATATTGTACACACAGCCCCCCATATTGTACACACAGCACCCCATATTGTATACACAGCACCCCATATTGTACACACAGCCCCCCATATTGTACACACAACACCCCATATTGTACACACAGCCCCCCATATTGTACACACAGCACCCCCATATTGTACACACAGCACCCCATATTGTACACACAGCCCCCCATATTGTACACACAACACCCCATATTGTACACACAGCCCCCCATATTGTACACACAGCACCCCCATATTGTACACACAGCACCCCATATTGTACACACAGCCCCCCATATTGTACACACAACACCCCATATTATACACACAGCACCCCATATTGTACACACCGCACCCCATATTGTACACACAGCACCCCATATTGTACACACAGCTCCCCATATTGTACACAGCACCCCATATTTTACACACAGCACCCTATATTGTACACACAGCACCCCATATTGTACACATTTCACCCCATATTGTACACACAGTACCCCATATTGTACACACAGCACCCCATATTGTACACACAGCACCCCATATTGTATACACAGCCCCCCATATTGTACACACAGCACCCCATATTGTACACACAGCACCCCATATTGTACACACAGCACCCCATATTGTACACATTTCACCCCATATTGTACACACAGTACCCCATATTATACACACAGCACCCCATATTGTACACACAGCACCCCATATTGTACACACAGCACCCCATATTGTACACACAGCACCCCATATTGTACACATTTCACCCCATATTGTACACACAGTACCCCATATTATACACACAGCACCCCATATTGTACACACAGCACCCCATATTGTACACACAGCACCCCCATATTTTACACACAGCACCCCATATTGTACACACAGCACCCCATATTGTACACACATCACCCCATATTGTACACACATCACCCTATATTGTACTCACAGCACCTCATATTGTACACACAGCACCCCATATTGTACACACAGCACCCCATATTGTACACAGCACCCCATATTGTATACACAGCACCCCATATTGTACACACAGCCCCCCATATTGTATACACAGCACCCCATATTGTATACACAGCACCTCATATTGTACACACAGCACCCCATATTGTACACACAGCACCCCATATTGTACACACAGCACCCCATATTGTATACACAGCACCCCATATTGTACACACAGCACCCCATATTCTACACAAAGCACCCCATATTGTACACACAGCTCCCCATATTGTACACACAGCACCTCATATTGTACACACAACACCCCATATTGTACACACACAGCACCCCATATTGTACACACAGCCCCCCATATTGTACACACAGCACCCCATATTGTACACACAGCACCCCATATTGTACACCCAGCACCCCATATTGTACACACAGCCCCACATATTGTACATACAGCCCCCCATATTGTACACACAACACCCCATATTGTACACACAGCACCCCATATTATACACACAGCCCCCCATATTGTACACACAGCACCTCATATTGTACACACAACACCTCATATTATACACACAGCACCCCATATTGTACACACAGCACCCCATATTGTACACACAGCACCCCATATTGTACACACAACACCCCATATCGTACACACAGCACCCCATATTGTACACACAGCACCCCATATTGTACACACATCACCCCATATTGTACACACAGCACCCCATATTGTACACACATCACCCCATATTATACACACAACACCCCATATTGTATACACAGCCCCCCATATTGTATACACAGCACCCCATATTGTACACACAGCTCCCCATATTATACACACAACACCCCATATTGTACACACAGCACCCCATATTGTACACACAGCCCCCCATATTGTACACACAACACCCCATATTGTACACACAGCCCCCCATATTGTACACACAGCACCCCATATTGTACACACAGCACCCCCATATTGTACACACAGCCCCCCATATTGTACACACAACACCCCATATTATACACACAGCACCCCATATTGTACACACAGCACCCCATATTGTACACACAGCACCTCATATTGTACACACAGCACCCCATATTATACACACAACACCCCATATTGTACACACAGCCCCCCATATTGTACACACAGCACCCCATATTGTACACACAGCCCCCCATATTGTACACACAGCACCCCATATTGTACACACAGCACCCCATATTGTACACACATCACCCCATATTGTACACACAACACCCCATATTATACACACAGCACCCCATATTGTACACACAGCACCCCATATTGTACACACATCACCCCATATTGTACACACAGCACCCCATATTGTATACACAGCACCCCATATTGTACACACAGCTCCCCATATTGTACACACAGCTCCCCATATTATACACACAACACCCCATATTGTACACACAGCACCCCATATTGTACACACAGCCCCCCATATTGTACACACAACACCCCATATTGTACACACAGCCCCCCATATTGTACACACAGCACCCCATATTGTACACACAGCACCCCCATATTGTACACACAGCACCCCATATTGTACACACAGCCCCTCATATTGTACACACAGCACCCCATATTGTACACACAGCCCCCCATATTGTACACACAACACCCCATATTATACACACAGCACCCCATATTGTACACACAGCACCCCATATTGTACACACAGCACCTCATATTGTACACACAGCACCCCATATTGTACACACAGCTCCCCATATTGTACACACAGCTCCCCATATTGTACACAGCACCCCATATTTTACACACAGCACCCCATATTGTACACACAGCACCCCATATTGTACACATTTCACCCCATATTGTACACACAGTACCCCATATTGTACACAGCACCCCATATTGTACACACAGCACCCCATATTATACACACAGCCCCCCATATTGTACACACAGCACCCCATATTGTACACAGCACCCCATATTGTACACACAACACCCCATATTGTACACACATCACCCTATATTGTACACACAGCACCCCATATTGTACACAGCACCCCATATTGTATACACAGCACCCCATATTGTACACACAGCACCCCATATTGTACACACAGCACCCCATATTCTACACAAAGCACCCCATATTGTACACACAGCTCCCCATATTGTACACACAGCACCTCATATTGTACACACAACACCCCATATTGTACACACACAGCACCCCATATTGTACACACAGCCCCCCATATTGTACACACAGCACCCCATATTGTACACACAGCACCCCATATTGTACACCCAGCACCCCATATTGTACACACAGCCCCACATATTGTACATACAGCCCCCCATATTGTACACACAACACCCCATATTGTACACACAGCACCCCATATTGTACACACAGCACCCCATATTCTACACAAAGCACCCCATATTGTACACACAGCTCCCCATATTGTACACACAGCACCTCATATTGTACACACAACACCCCATATTGTACACACACAGCACCCCATATTGTACACACAGCCCCCCATATTGTACACACAGCACCTCATATTGTACACACAACACCCCATATTGTACACGCAGCACCTCATATTGTACACACAGCACCCCATATTGTACACACAGCACCCCATATTATACACACAGCACCCCATATTGTACACACAGCACCCCATATTGTACACACAGCACCCCATATTGTACACACAGCCCCCCATATTGTACACACAACACCCCATATTGTATACACAGCACCCCATATTGTACACACAGCACCCCATATTGTATACACAGCACCCCATATTGTACACACAGCACCTCATATTGTACACACAGCCCCACATATTGTACATACAGCCCCCCATATTGTACACACAACACCCCATATTGTACACACAGCACCCCATATTGTACACACAGCACCCCATATTGTACACACAGCACCCCGTATTGTATACACAGCACCCCATATTGTACACACAGCCCCCCATATTGTATACACAGCCCCCCATATTGTACATACAGCCCCCCATATTGTACACACAGCACCCCATATTGTACACACAACACCTCATATTGTACACACAGCACCTCATATTGTACACACAGCACCCCATATTGTACACACAGCACCTCATATTGTACACACAGCACCCCATATTGTACACACAGCCCCACATATTGTACATACAGCACCTCATATTGTACACACAGCACCTCATATTGTACACACAGCACCCCATATTGTACACACAGCACCTCATATTGTACACACAACACCCCATATTGTACACACAGCCCCCCATATTGTACACACAGCACCCCATATTGTACACACAGCACCCTATATTGTACACACAGCACCCCATATTGTACACACAGCACCCCATATTGTACACACAGCACCCCATATTGACAGAAAAACAGAGAATTGTTGACATTTTTGCAGGTTTATTAAAAAAAACAACCTGAACTATCACATGGTCCTAAGTATTCAGACCCTTTGCTGTGACACTCATATATTTAACTCAGGTGCTGTCCATTTCTTCTGATCATCCTTGAGATGGTTCTACACCTTCATTTGAGTCCAGCTGTGTTTGATTATACTGATTGGACTTGATTAGGAAAGCCACACACCTGTCTATATAAGACCTTACAGCTCACAGTGCATGTCAGAGCAAATGAGAATCATGAGGTCAAAGGAACTGCCTGAAGAGCTCAGAGACAGAATTGTGGCAAGGCACAGAGCTCAGAGACAGAATTGTGGCAAGGCACTGATCTGGCCAGGGTTACAAAAACATTTCTGCTGCACTTCTGGTTCCTAAGAGCACAGTGGCCTCCATAATCCTTAAATAGAAGACGTTTGGGAGGACCAGAACCCTTCCTAGAGCTGGCCGTCGGGCCAAACTGAGCTATCGGGGGAGAAGAGCCTTGGTGAGAGAGGTAAAGAAGAACCCAAAGATCACTGTGGCTGAGCTCCAGAGATGCAGTCGGGAGATGGGAGAAAGTTGTAGAAAGTCACCCATCACTGCAGCCCTCCACCAGTCGGGGCTTTATGGCACTAGAAAAAAGCATGACAGGTCCTCTTATATATGAGATCTGGGGGGTCAAAAAGATCTCAGATCTCATATTTACACTAAAATACAATAAAAAAAAATAAAAAAAAGTCATTTAAAAAAAATGACATTGAAAAAAATGCCCCTTTAGGATGTATGGGCGGAAGAGGCGCTTTGACGTCGCTTCCGCCCTGCCGTGTCATGGAGACGGGTGGGCGCCATCTTAGCCTCACTCGTCTCCAGGCACAGCAAGGAGAAGGACGCGAGCGCCTCCGCCGCTACTGACCCCTCCGGTGGCGGGAGACGGGAGGTCCCTCTCCTGCCACCCATAAAACTGATCTTGCGGCGAATCCACTGCAGAGACCACTTTTATCTGAAAATCAGATATTCCGCGCTTAGGATCAGTACCAGCAAGGAACTGCAGCCCCCCCCAAGCAAAAGGAAAACACCGAAGTGAAATCCACATACTAAAGTATGTTCTAATAGGGGAACGGCACTGTTCACAGACAATTTAAATGAAAAGGTACAATCTAAAAAAATAAAAAAATGGAAGAAATAATAATAAATAAAAATATATAAAATGTGTACACCAAAGTCCACAACAAACTTAGTGAAAAATCCTGAAAAAATGCTACAACCTTTTCCAGTGTATATATCATATAGGATGTGGCTGTGCAAGTCACCGACATTAGTGAGAGGTGAAAATAAACATGAAGAACATAAAAGACATAAAAAATAGGTATAAGTGACACTAAAACATATCCACATTTAAAAATCCCACTGCCGTGCCAAGTGACATAGAAAATGAACAACTGTAATTCCTCTGATATTGTCCGAAAAAATCAGAAGATGTGAATGTGAAATGTATTACCTATTTTTTATGTCTTTTATGTTCTTCATGTTTATTTTCACCTCTCACTAATGTCGGTGACTTGCACACCCACGTCCTATATGATATATACACTGGAAAAGGTTGTAGCATTTTTTTCAGGATTTTTCACTAAGTTTGTTGTGGACTTTGGTGTACACATTTTATATATTTTTATTTATTATTATTTCTTCCATTTTTTTTATATTTTACATTTTATACCTTTTCATTTAATTTGTCTGTGAACAGCGCCGTTCCCCTATTAGAACATACTTTTATCTGAAAGCCGACCGCCGCACACGAAAACGGGGATACCGGGGTTATAGCAGCTAGCTGCTTCCATAACAACGATATCCGCCGCCAAACTTAGGAGGTACATCGGCGTGCGCCGGTCGGCAAGTGGTTAAATGTAGACCTTACATGACGTCGCTTGGCCCAGCTGTGCCGTTCTGCCGCGGTGAAAATGCGCCGTCTGGTCGGCAAGTGGTTAAAATGTAGACCTTACATGACGTCGCTTGGCCCAGCTGTGCCGTTCTGCCGCGGTGAAAATGCGCCGTCCGGTCGGCAAGTGGTTAAATGTAGACCTTACATGACGTCGCTTGGCCCAGCTGTGCCGTTCTGCCGCGGTGAAAATGCGCCGTCTGCTCGGCAAGTGGTTAAAATGTAATACTCAAGTTCTCTAACTCATTTTATAAAAGCGAATGCGGTTTTCTTTGGGGAAATTCCATTGACTCCACAATCGAATGTAACGAGCAAACATGTTTGAAGTGCTTTTCCACGCCATTTGTTAAGTCATTGGATGCACCAATCAGAATCTTCTCACATTCTCATTTCTAAATCTACCAGTGTATGGCCAGCTTTAGGCTAGAATTTTGTTTTTAATTGTTGCAGACATACATGCTGCGCATGATGGGCGTTATCTTCCAATTGTTTTTGTAAACAAGACACATTGGTGGGTTATCAGAAGAGAACTTCCCTCTCAGCAGATGTCACCAGACTTCAAGTAGAAGGAGCTCCGTATCAGCCGTTCACTTCACCACCAATGGTGAGATGGAGCTCCACGTCTTGAGTTTTCCGAGGACTCTGTCCACTCAGCAGAATGTGTTTTAGGTTGGTTTCATGCAAATATGGAAGTCACTCGGAGTTCTGCCTATGGAGGGGTCACCAAGCTTGACGATGGACCCAAACGTCCTTTATCCCTCGGGATATATGTCATAGAGCTCAGTCTCTTCCTCCTTATGATGATGAACCCAAATGTCAAAGTAACTTGGAGTTCTGCCCATGGAGGGGTCACCAAGCTTGACGATGGACCCAAACGTCCTTTATCCCTCGGGATACACAGTATCTCCCAAAAGTAAGTACACCCCTGACATTTTTGTAAATCTTTTCTTCTATCTTTTCATGTGACAACACTGAAGAAATGACACTTGTCTACAATGTAAAGTAGTGAGTGTACAGCTTGTATAACAGTGTAAATTTGCTGTCCCCTCAAAATAACTCAACACACAGCCATTAATGTCTAAACCGGTGGCAACAAAAGTCAGTACACCCCTAAGTGAAAATGTCCAAATTGGGCCCAATTAGCCATTTTCCCTCCCCGGTGTCATGTGACTCGTTAGTATTACAAGGTCTCAGGTGTGAATAGGGAGCAGGTGTGTTAAATTTGGTGTTATCGCTCTCACTCTCTCATACTGGTCACTGGAAGTACAACATGGCACCTCATGGCAAAGAACTCTCTGAGGATCTGATATAAAGAATTGTTGCTCTACATAAAGATGGCCTAGGCTATAAGAAGATTGCCAAGACCCTGAAACTGATCTGCAGCACGGTGGCCAAGACCATACAGTGGTATAACAAGACAGGTTCCCCTCAGAACAGGCTTTGCCATGGTCCACCAAAGAAGTTGAGGTCACGTGCTCAGCGTCATATCCAGAGGTTGTCTTTGGGAAATAGACGTATGAGTGCTGCCAGCATTGCTGCAGAGGTTGTAGGGGTGGGGGGTCAGCCTGTCAGTGCTCAGACCATACGCCACACACTGCATCAAATTGGTCTGCATGGCTGTCGTCCCAGAAGGAAGCCTCTTCTAAAGATGATGTACAAGAAAGTCCACAAACAGTTTGCTCAAGACAAGCAGACTAAGGACATGGATTACTGGAACCATGTCCTGTGGTCTGATGAGACCAAGATAAACGTATTTGGTTCAGATGGTGACAAGCGTATGTGGGGGCAACCAGGTGAGGAGGACAAAGACAAGTGTGTCTTGTCTACAGTCAAGCATGGTGGTGGGAGTGTCATGGTCCGGGGCTACATGAGTGCTGCTGGCACTGGGGGGCTACAGATCATTGAGGGAACCATGAATGCCAACATGTACTGTGACATACTGAAGCAGAGCATGATCCCCTCCCTTCAGAGACTGGGCCGCAGGGCAGTATTCCAACATGATAACCACCCCAAACACACCTCCAAGACCACCACTGCCTTGCTAAAGAAGCTGAGGGTAAAGGTGATGGACTGGCCAAGCATGTCTCCAGACCTAAACCCTATTGATCATCTGTGGGACATCCTCAAACGGAAGGTGGAGGAGCGCAAGGTCTCTAACATCCACCAGCTCTGTGATGTCATCATGGAGGAGGGGAAGAGGACTCCAGTGACAACCTGTGAAGCTCTGGTGACCTCCATGCCCAAGAGGGTTAAGGCAGTGCTGGAAAATAATGGTGGCCACACAAAATATTGACACCTTGGGCCCAATTTGGAGATTTTCACTTAGGGGTGTACTGACTTTTGTTGCCAGCGGTTTAGACATTTATGGCTGTGTGTTGAGTTATTTTGAGGGGACAACAAATTTACACTGTTATACAAGCTGTACACTCACTACTTTACATTGTAGACAAGTGTCATTTCTTCAGTGTTGTCACATGAAAAGATAGAAGAAAAGATTTACACAAATGTCACTGAGGGGTGTACTTACTTTTGTCAGATACTGTATGTCATAGAGCTCAGCCTCTTCCTCCTGCACCCCCTCCAGTCTTTCTCTAAACCGGTTCCTTTAGTCATCATATTAAACCTCTTGTCTTCTCACACACGGAATGCTACTTGCTTCGAGTCAAACAAACAGGTCTGTTCAGATTCCTTCCCAAAAAAATAGAAAAAAAGAAGAGATATCTGAGGTCTGCACTTCATAGAAAACATTCCATTTCATAAAATAACAAATTGTATTTTTTTTTTTGAGCTTTGCAAACATAAACATTCAAGCTCTGTATGAGGACGGGTACAAGTGTCTCCCATTTTTCTACAATATAAATATCCTGTCAAGTTAAAAACTTGAATTGTTTTGTGCATTTAATTCATTTTTGGAAAATAGGCAAATTTTGAGAAAATTGAGGTTCTCCACACAAAGAAGATTTAGAATAAAAAAAAAATATATATATATTATATTTTTATTTGTACAAAGATTTAAAATCAACAATAAAAGAAAATAATTTTTCATGTATTATGCAGTCAATCCAATTCACTCAACGTGTTTCGCTATGGTTTGGCTTCTTCAGGAGGTAGCTGTGGATGCTGCACATGTAAACTCTATAAAAGAGGATAGATTTAATGAATCAAAACAACAACAAAATTAAGCTTAACATACAAAAAAAAAAGACAACGTTTAAATCTTAATATACATGAATGATGCTTACATTAGTAGGTCCTCAGGAATGAATATTCGTCCTGTATATACACATCAGATAGTATAATATGTGTTGTGTATATTAGACACAGCGGAGACACTTGTGTTTTAGCCAAGGTGTTATTAGGAAGATAGCAGTATACCATAAGGGAAGGCCAAAAAATGATTATAGTGCCTGGAGAGGGGCATATACAGTGCCTTGAAAAAGTATTCATACCCCTTGAAATTTTCCACATTTTGTCATGTTACAACCAAAAACGTAAATGTATTTTTATGGGCTTTTATGTGATGGACCAACACAAAGTGTCACATAATTGTGAAGTGGAAGGAAAATGATAAATGATGCAAATAAATATGTTAAAAGTGTGTGTGTGGGGGGGCATTTGTATTCAGCCCCCTTTACTCTGATAACTAAAATCTAGAGGAACCAATTGCCTTCAGAAGTCACCCAATTAGTAAATAGAGTCCACCTGTGTGTCTTTTAATCTCAGTATAAATACAGCTGTTCTGTGAAGCCCTCAGAGGTTTGTTAGAGAACCTTAGTGAACAAACAGCATCATGAAGGCCAAGGAACACACCAGACAGGTCAGGGATAAAGTTGTGGAGAAGTATAAAGCAGGGTCAGGTTATAAAAAAATATCCCAAGCTTTGAACATCTCACGGAGCTCTGTTCAATCCATCATCGGAAAATGGAAAGAGTATGGCACAACTGCAAACCTACCAAGACATGGCCGTCCACCTAAACTGACCGACCGGGCAAGGAGAGCATTCATCAGAGAAGAGCCAAGAGGTCCATGGTAACTCTGGAGGAGCTGCAGAGATCCACAGCTCAGGTGGGAGAATCTGTCCACAGGACAACTATTAGTCGTGTTCTCCACAAATCTGCCCTTTATGGAAGAGTGACAAGAAGAAAGACATTGGTGAAAGAAAGTCATAAGAAGTCCTGTTTGTAGTTTGTGAGAAGCCATGTGGAGGACACAGCAAACATGTGGAAGAAGGTGATCTGGTCAGATGAGACCAAAATTCAACTTTATGGCCTAAAAGCAAAACGCTATGTGTGGGGAAAACTAACACTGCACATCACCCTGAACACACCATCCCCACCGTGAAACATGGTGGTGGCAGCATCATGTGGTGGGGATGGTTTTCTCCAGCAGGGACAGGGAAGCTGGTCAGAGTTGATGGGAAGATGGATAGAGACAAATACAGGACAATCTTAGAAGAAAACCTGTTAGAGTCTACAAAAGACTTGAGACTGGGGGCGGAGGTTCACCTTCCAGCAGGACAACGACCCGAAACATCCAGCCAGAGCTACAATGGAATGGTTTAGATCAAAGCATATTCATGTGTTAGAATGGCCCAGTCACAGTCCAGACCTAAATCACATTGAGAATCTGTGGCAAGACATGAAAATTGCTGTTCACAGACGCTCTCCATCCAATCTGACAGAGCTTGAGATATTTTACAAAGAAGAATGGGCAGAAATGTCCTCTCTAGATGTGCAAAGCTGGTAGAGACACCCCCAAAAAGACTTGTAGAGAAAGGGGGTTCTACAAAGTATTGACACCGGGTTGCTTGTAACATGACAAAGTGTGGGAAATGTCAGGGAGTATGAATACTTTTTCAAGGCACTGTGGATACAATATATATTAATAACATAGGATGTAACATGTGTAAAATGCATGCCTAGGAAATATAAAAATCAATACCTACCCTTGAGCATAGGGAAGTTTAAGAATGAAGGTAGTGAAATGTTTATGGGACCCTCCCATGTACATAAGTATCACAGGCTCCTCCCATGTACATAAGTATCACAGGCTCCTCCCATGTACATAAGTATCACAGGCTCCTCCCATGTACATAAGTATCACAGGCCCCTCCCATGTACATAAGTATCACAGGCTCCTCCCATGTACATAAGTATCACAGGCTCCTCCCATGTACACAAGTATCACAGGCTCCTCCCATGTACATAAGTATCACAGGCCCCTCCCATGTACATAAGTATCACAGGCTCCTCCCATGTACATAAGTATCACAGGCTCCTTCCATGTACATAAGTATCACAGGCTCCTCCCATGTACATAAGTATCACAGGCTCCTCCCATGTACATAAGTATCACAGGCTCCTCCCATGTACATAAGTATCACAGACTCCTCCCATGTACATAAGTATCACAGACTCCTTCCATGTACATAAGTATCACAGGCTCCTCCCATGTACATAAGTATCACAGGCTCCTCCCATGTACATAAGTATCACAGGCTCCTCCCATGTATATAAGTATCACAGGCTCCTCCCAAGATAACAATGTACAAGAATATCCTTGGTGAAAACCTGCTCCAGAGCGTTCTGGACCTCAGACTGGGGTGAAGGTTCAGCTTCCAACAGGACAACGACCCTAAGTACACAGCCAAGATAACAAAGGAGTTGCTATGGGACAACTCTGTGAATGTCCTTGAGTGGCCCAGCCAGAGCCCAGACTTGAACCCGATTGAACATCTCTGGAGAGATCTGAAATTGGCTGTGCACCGACGCTCCCCATCCAACCTGAGAGGTCCTGCAAAGAAGAATGGGATAAACTGACAAAAAATAGGTGTGCCAAGCTTGTAGCATCATAATCAAAAAGACTTGAGGCTGTAATTGGTGCCAAAGGAGCTTCACCAAAGTATTGAGCAAAGGCTGTGATACTTACTGTATGTACATGGGATTTTTTTTTTTTTATATATAAATTTGCAAAGATTTTCAAACAAACTTATTTCACACTGTCATCATGGGGGATTGTTTGTAGAATTTTGAGGAAAATAATGAATTTAAGACATTTTGAAATAAGGCTGTGACATAACAAAATGTGGAAAAAGTGAAGAGCTGTAAATACTTTCCAGATGCACTGTATATGAGCCGCATACTGTATATCCCTCCCAGCAGTCCAGAAATAAATTTGCAAATGTGGGCATAGAATACGTGCCCATTGCCGTACCTCTTTGTAGTTGCTACATTGTATTATTGAATTAAAAGTCATTGTTTTAAAACAAAGTATGGTAATTCTGAAACTAAATTAGAATGTTCCTGGAAATCTCGGTAGTTTTTTGATATTGGTAACAGGTGAAGTGAAGAGAAAGAAAAATCAAAGCTTACTATTAAAAAAAATAGAGGTGACACAGAGGAGAGATACTTTTTAATAACCACTTGAAGACTGGGCCTATTCTGACACTTTTTTTTACGTGTAAAAAAATCTGTATATTTTGCTAGAAAGTTACTTTGAACCCCAAATATATATATATATATATATATATATATATATATATATATATATATTATTTTTTAGCAGAGGCCCTAAAGAATAAAATGGAGGTTGTTGCAACTTTTAATATTACATGGTATTTGCGCAACAGTTTTTCAAAAGCATTAAAAAAAAATACACTTTAACTTCCTCTTGCCCGCTGTATAGTAAAATGACGGCAGGCGGGATCCCCTCTTGTTTCTGTGGCGCCCGTCATATGATGGCACCCCAGTCTCACCACTCTTGCATGCCCGTAGGGGTGCGCAGCACGGCGATCATGGTCACACCGCGTTCCTAAGAAACTCCACGACCCCGATCTGTGTAAAGAGCCGATGACGCGGCTCTTTAACCATGCGATCGGCTGTGTCCCATCAAAGCTGATCACATGTAAACAAGGAAGTGCCATTTTTCGGCTCTACTCGCTGTGACAGACTCACCCGGAACAGAGGTTTTTTGAGGGGACTGAATGCTAGCCTCTTGCGTACTGATTATGGGCCCTGGCTTCTAAGGGAACAATAGTCTTTGTGAGGCGTATATGCCTGGGGACCCTGAAAGTAATTGTAATGAAACATCCCACACTCCGCTTGTGTCAGGGGAGGTTCCACCCGCTGATGACACTGCCTGATATTTGGCATGCAGTACTGTGGTCCACCAGCAGGTGTCTCCTGTTAGTCTGGAACTGCCAGGGGAGCTTTCCCCTGTTGGTAGTATTATGTGATTTTTGGGCCGCAGTACTGGCTTCCACCAGCGGGTGGTTCCTGGCAGTGTGGGGCCGACATCATCTCCTGCAATCAGGCATCACCTGAGTCTGATTGAGATGTGTATAAATACCCAGCAGACACACTTATGCCTGGCCTTGGTATCTTTCTTTGTGCCCTGATCCTGAACCTGAGAAGCTCTGTACCTGTACCTGATCCTGACCCTGTTCCTGTCTGTTACCTGTACCCTGAGCCTTGTACCTGTCCCCGTCCCTCCTGTGATCCATCCATCCTCTCCTTGTCCTGTTTGTTTTCCCTTTCCCCAGCTGCTGACCTCCCGTTGAGGACCCTGGCCTGGCCCTGTTTATGGTTCTGGTATTCCCCATTACTTGTATATATTTGTTTGTTACTATTATTATTTGTGGGTTTCTGTTTGGTATTGGTCTTTGTGCACTGAGTGATATTGGAGGTGGTTGTATATTTCTTCACATATATTTAATAAATCATTTATTTTCACCTAACCTGCGTTTGTTCCTCTGTTGCTGTCCACACAGCTCTGGTCACACCTGATACTTGACAGCTTGAGTGCTATCGTCATATACTTCCAGTCTGAATATAGATATCAGATCTTCCAAACGCTTGCAACCACAGACTAGACAGTACTCATTTTGGCTGCTCAACATGAACAAAGGCACACCCTCCTCACAGAAAATACACATAGACATGTACATCCCCAAAATAGGTTGCTCCCAAGGCAGACAGACACAATAGAACAATGGGATACAGCCATGTTTAACAAACACATACCAACCCCCACCCCACTTCAAAGCATCTAGCAATGGTCTCTGATGAACGGTGGACTTTATCTTCAAATATTCTTGAGGTCAGACTGGGGTTCTCGGTCACCCTGTGCCCCTAATAGACACAGGGTGACTTCCACATAGGAGGGGCTGGGGGAGCTGAGCAAGGAATTTCCAGTGATTTCCAAGGTAACCTGGGTTACCAAGCCCCCCCGCCCAAAATGACTCCCGTCACAGTATTGTTACTTTGGATTCAAGTCCATGTCTCCCCAAGACATACAGACTCTGGGATACATGTTAAGACCCTATATGCCACATTTCCAGCAAGGACTGCTTCACATTATGGGACTCAAAACAGATGCTGATGTCATCAGCAAGCCACCTACCTGGGGCCCCCTGCCATAATGTGTTTATTGTAAGTAGGTCTGCTATTGTCTGAAGGAGTTCTGTGTTTACACTTATGATAATGTGTATTGTACCTTCTGAGCTTGGAGTCGTCAAGTCTGACCTGGAATGAAACATCTGAGTCATCGGGGTGGTTAATTAAGGATCCTCTGTGATGGGCTTAGCCATGAGGCAGCTGTACCTCGTTAGCTAAACCATTATGTGATGTTTTGGGTAAATAGTTGGGTCATTGCTAATGTGGTGAGTGACCTCCTTCTCAAGTGTATAAAAGCCTCTATTCTTGTTCAAATAAACAGTTTTAATTCTGGTTTACTCCAAAACTGGCGTTTCCTAGTTCTTGGGATGACTCGTGTTCTACAGCATTGGGAATCAGCTTCTGTTCTTGATAACAGGGGAGAAGGCAAAATTGTCAAGGGAATCCCTGAAGATGTAGAACCACCCCAGATCAAACAAGCTCTTCAGACTGTTGTTAACCGGTTCCCGACCAGCCGCCGCTGCTTAAAAGAGCTCTGCATTCCCGTGGCTCAAAAATCCCTTCCAACCCCGACAGATTCGGCGATGGGCAAGCGAGACAAGAGCACTCCAGGTCCCAGTCAGCGTCGCTCCCTTTCTGCACCTGGACACCGCAGGATTTTCAGAGATATTCCGGTCCCAAGCACCACAGAAGAGAGGCCGCACCGGATCCAAGATGGCGCCGATGCATAGGGTTGCCACCTGTCTGGGATTCAGTTTGGGTTTTGAACCATGTGTCCCGGTTTAAGTGGACTGAAACCCAGACACATTATTCAGACCAGGCTGTGGTTCCCCAAGTAACCTAGATAGTCACACACAAATCTGTTGCTGTTGGGGAGCTGCAGGTGGCTCTCTGGGGGCAGGTTTGACATCACTGGGGGGGCAGGGCGATGATGTCAGCAAGAGCAATTTGGCCACACCCACTGTTCACTGCGGCACGCTATTCGGAGCTGCATTACTACTCTCCTTGGCATTACTACTCTCCTTGACATTACTACTCTACTTGCCATTACTACTCTCCTTGGTATTACTACTCTCCTTGGCATTACTACTCTCCTTGGCATTACTACTCTCCTTGGTACTACTACTCTCCTTAGCATTACTACTCTCCTTATTATTACTACTCTCCTTGGTATTACTACTCTCCTTGGCATTACTATTCTCCTTGGCATTACTATTCTCCTTGGTATTACTACTCTCCTTGGCATTACTACTCTCTATGGCATTACTACTCTCCTTGGCATTACTACTCTCCTTGGCATTACTACTCTCCTTGGTATTACTACTCTCCTTGGCATTACTACTCTCTATGGCATTACTACTCTCCTTGGCATTACTACTCTCCTTGGCACTACTACGCTCCTTGGCATTACTACTCTCCTTGGTATTACTACTCTCCTCGGTATTACTACTCTCCTTGGCATTACTACTCTCCTTGGTATTACTACTCTCCTTGGCATTACTACTCTCTATGGCATTACTACTCTCCTTGGCATTACTACTCTCCTTGGCATTACTACTCTCTATGGCATTACTACTCTCCTTGGCATTACTACTCTCCTTGGCATTACTATTTTCCTTAGTATTACTACTCTCCTTGGCACTACTACTCTCCATGGTATTACTACTCTCTATGGCATTACTACTCTCCTTATTATTACTACTCTCCTTGGTATTACTACTCTCCTTGGCATTACTATTCTCCTTGGCATTACTATTCTCCTTGGTATTACTACTCTCCTTGGCATTACTACTCTCTATGGCATTACTACTCTCCTTGGCATTACTACTCTCCTTGGCATTACTACTCTCCTTGGTATTACTACTCTCCTTGGCATTACTATTCTCCTTGGCATTACTATTCTCCTTGGTATTACTACTCTCCTTGGCATTACTACTCTCTATGGCATTACTACTCTCCTTGGCATTACTACTCTCCTTGGTATTCCTACTCTCCTTGGCATTACTACTCTCCTTGGCATTACTACTCTCCTTGGTATTACTACTCTCTTTGGTATTACTACTCTCCTTGGCATTACTACTCTCCTTGGTATTACTACTCTCCTTGGTATTACTACTCTCCTTTGCATTACTACTCTCTATGGCATTACTACTCTCCTTGGTATTACTACTCTCCTTGGCATTACTACTCTCTTTGGTATTACTACTCTCCTTGGCATTACTACTCTCCTTGGCATTACTACTCTCCTTGGTATTACTACTCTCCTTCGCATTACTACTCTCCTTGGTAATACTACTCTCCTTGGTATTACTACTCTCCTTGGCATTACTACTCTCCTTGGTATTACTACTCTCCTTGGCATTACTACTCTCCTTGGTATTACTACTCTCCTTGGCATTACTACTCTCCATGGTATTACTACTCTCCTTGGCATTACTACTCTCTATGGCCTTACTACTCTCCTTGGCATTACTACTCTCCTTGGAATTACTACTCTCCTTGGCATTACTACTCTCTATGGCATTACTACTCTCCATGGTATTACTACTCTCCTTGGCATTACTACTTTCCTTGGTATTACTACTCTCCTTGGCACTACTACTCTCCATGGTATTACTACTCTCTATGGCATTACTACTCTCCTTGGTATTACTACTCTCCTTGGCATTACTACTCTCTTTGGTATTACTACTCTCCTTGGCATTACTACTCTCCTTGGTATTACTATTCTCCTTGGTATTACTACTCTCCTTGGCATTACTACTCTCTATGGCATTACTACTCTCCTTGGCATTACTACTCTCCTTGGCATTACTACTCTCCTTGGTATTACTACTCTCCTTGGCATTACTACTCTCTATGGCATTACTACTCTCCTTGGCATTACTACTCTCCTTGGCACTACTACGCTCCTTGGCATTACTACTCTCCTTGGTATTACTACTCTCCTCGGTATTACTACTCTCCTTGGCATTACTACTCTCCTTGGTATTACTACTCTCCTTGGCATTACTACTCTCTATGGCATTACTACTCTCCTTGGCATTACTACTCTCCTTGGCATTACTACTCTCTATGGCATTACTACTCTCCTTGGCATTACTACTCTCCTTGGCATTACTATTTTCCTTAGTATTACTACTCTCCTTGGCACTACTACTCTCCATGGTATTACTACTCTCTATGGCATTACTACTCTCCTTATTATTACTACTCTCCTTGGTATTACTACTCTCCTTGGCATTACTATTCTCCTTGGCATTACTATTCTCCTTGGTATTACTACTCTCCTTGGCATTACTACTCTCTATGGCATTACTACTCTCCTTGGCATTACTACTCTCCTTGGCATTACTACTCTCCTTGGTATTACTACTCTCCTTGGCATTACTACTCTCTATGGCATTACTACTCTCCTTGGCATTACTACTCTCCTTGGCACTACTACGCTCCTTGGCATTACTACTCTCCTTGGTATTACTACTCTCCTCGGTATTACTACTCTCCTTGGCATTACTACTCTCCTTGGTATTACTACTCTCCTTGGCATTACTACTCTCTATGGCATTACTACTCTCCTTGGCATTACTACTCTCCTTGGTATTACTATTCTCCTTGGTATTACTACTCTCCTTGGCATTACTACTCTCTATGGCATTACTACTCTCCTTGGCATTACTACTCTCCTTGGCATTACTACTCTCCTTGGTATTACTACTCTCCTTGGCATTACTACTCTCTATGGCATTACTACTCTCCTTGGCATTACTACTCTCCTTGGCACTACTACGCTCCTTGGCATTACTACTCTCCTTGGTATTACTACTCTCCTCGGTATTACTACTCTCCTTGGCATTACTACTCTCCTTGGTATTACTACTCTCCTTGGCATTACTACTCTCTATGGCATTACTACTCTCCTTGGCATTACTACTCTCCTTGGCATTACTACTCTCTATGGCATTACTACTCTCCTTGGCATTACTACTCTCCTTGGCATTACTATTTTCCTTAGTATTACTACTCTCCTTGGCACTACTACTCTCCATGGTATTACTACTCTCTATGGCATTACTACTCTCCTTATTATTACTACTCTCCTTGGTATTACTACTCTCCTTGGCATTACTATTCTCCTTGGCATTACTATTCTCCTTGGTATTACTACTCTCCTTGGCATTACTACTCTCTATGGCATTACTACTCTCCTTGGCATTACTACTCTCCTTGGCATTACTACTCTCCTTGGTATTACTACTCTCCTTGGCATTACTACTCTCTATGGCATTACTACTCTCCTTGGCATTACTACTCTCCTTGGCATTACTACTCTCCTTGGTATTACTACTCTCCTTGGCATTACTACTCTCTATGGCATTACTACTCTCCTTGGCATTACTACTCTCCTTGGCACTACTACGCTCCTTGGTATTACTACTCTCCTTGGTATTACTACTCTCCTCGGTATTACTACTCTCCTTGGCATTATTACTCTCCTTGGTATTACTACTCTCCTTGGCATTACTACTCTCTATGGCATTACTACTCTCCTTGGCATTACTACTCTCCTTGGCATTACTACTCTCTATGGCATTACTACTCTCCTTGGCATTACTACTCTCCTTGGCATTACTATTTTCCTTAGTATTACTACTCTCCTTGGCACTACTACTCTCCATGGTATTACTACTCTCTATGGCATTACTACTCTCCTTGGTATTACTACTCTCCTTGGCATTACTACTCTCTTTGGTATTACTACTCTCCTTGGCATTACTACTCTCCTTGGTATTACTACTCTCCTTGGTATTACTACTCTCCTTGGTATTACTACTCTCCTTTGCATTACTACTCTCCTTCGCATTACTACTCTCCTTGGTAATACTACTCTCCTTGGTATTACTACTCTCCTTGGCATTACTACTCTCCTTGGTATTACTACTCTCCTTGGCATTACTACTCTCCTTGGCATTACTACTCTCCATGGTATTACTACTCTCCTTGGCATTACTACTCTCTATGGCCTTACTACTCTCCTTGGCATTACTACTCTCCTTGGAATTACTACTCTCCTTGGCATTACTACTCTCTATGGCATTACTACTCTCCATGGTATTACTACTCTCCTTGGCATTACTACTTTCTTTGGTGTTACTACTCTCCTTGGCACTACTACTCTCCATGGTATTACTACTCTCTATGGCATTACTACTCTCCTTGGTATTACTACTCTCCTTGGCATTACTACTCTCTTTGGTATTACTACTCTCCTTGGCATTACTACTCTCCTTGGTATTACTATTCTCCTTGGTATTACTACTCTCCTTTGCATTACTACTCTCCTTCGCATTACTACTCTCCTTGGTAATACTACTCTCCTTGGTATTACTACTCTCCTTGGCATTACTACTCTCCTTGGCATTACTACTCTCCTTGGTATTACTACTCTCCTTGGCATTACTACTCTCCTTGGCATTACTACTCTCCTTGGTAATACTACTCTCCTTGGTATTACTACTCTCCTTGGCATTACTACTCTCCTTGGCATTACTACTCTCCTTGGTATTACTACTCTCCTTGGCATTACTACTCTCCATGGTATTACTACTCTCCTTGGCATTACTACTCTCTATGGCCTTACTACTCTCCTTGGCATTACTACTCTCCTTGGAATTACTACTCTCCTTGGCATTACTACTCTCTATGGCATTACTACTCTCCTTGGTATTACTACTCTCCTTGGTATTACTACTCTCCTTGGCATTACTACTCTCCTTGGCATTACTACTCTCCTTGGTATTACTACTCTCCTTGGCATTACTACTCTCCTTGGTATTACTACTCTCTATGGCATTACTACTCTCCTTGGCGCACCCAAAGGTTTCCCAGGCCACTAAAGTGTTCGACTTGAAGAAAAGGTGGCCAACCCTACCGATGCCCCATGGGGCAGATTCCAGCAAGGATTCCATATTAGCTTCTGAGGATCTGGTGAGGGACATAGACTATAAAGATTAACCTCTGTAGCTGTCAGAGATGAACCAATATAAAGAGTACTTTTTCTTCAGATATCACTGATTGAAAAGCAGACCTCATATCTCTCTCTCTGGAAGGCTGGCCAGCACAGAGAGAGTGGAGGCCAAGTGAGACAGAGCGATCAAGCATTTGGGAAGTGCTGCCTCCTCACATGCCACATACTTAATTCAAGTAAACAGGTATCTGGAGGATCTTGATAACAGGGGGAGAAGGCAAAATTGTCAAGGGAATCCCTAAAGATGTAGAACCACCCCAGATCAAGCAAGCTCTTCAGACTGTTGTTAACCGGTTCCCGACCAGCCGCCGCAGTTTTACTGCGGCAGAATGGCCCAGGTGGGCGAAACGACGTTACCTAGGTGGCCACGATGATCAGATTTGTTTCAGAACTGATCAGTCTCCGGGCCCAGGCCAATGATTTCTGGCCTGGACCTGCTGATCGGTTCTGATGAATGAAATGCTTCCCCCTGTCTGTAAGTGTAAACACAGGCAGGGGAAGTGATGTCATCTCCCCTCGTGGAGAGAGAGGAGAGAGGACATCCAAATGTGAGTTGCACCAACACTACACTGACACAGTACACGTAGGCACACATTTCACCCCCCTGATCACCCCCCGATCGCCACCCCAGTTAACCCCTTCACTCCCTGTCACTGTGTCACCCAGTGCAGTGTTCATATTTTTCTTTGATCGCTGTACTGGTGTCATTTGTGACACTAATCAGCATTAGGGTACTTATAACAAAAAGTAGAAAATATCATTTTTTTTCAAAATTTTCGCTCTTTTTACGTTTATATCGCAAAAAATAAAAATCGCAGAGGCAATCAAATACCATCAAAAGAAAGCTCTATTTGTGTGAACAAAAGGACGCAAATTTCGTTTGGGTACAGCATTGCATGACCGCTCAATTACCGGTTATAGCAGCACAGTGCCAAACTGTAAAAAGTCGGTCTTTGGGCAGCCAAATAGTCCAGGGCTTAAGTGGTTAAGGAACCTGCATCACTGAGGTCCTGCCTGGTTCAATATGCTATTATTCTTCTTCAGTCCCTAGCTTGGCACTTACAGATACTCTTCAATCTTCACCCCATTGACCTGCTCAGTCCCTGGCTTGACACACAAGGCTGCTCTGCAAGTGTCACCTCCGATGGTTGGGTCCCTGGCTTGACACCTACTGACGTTTCCCAATTCTTTACCATCCCCGGTTGGTGAGAACACTGGAAAATATTTTTTATAGTTGAAATACTTGGAACCACTGTTTGGGGGCACTGGTATGCGTATGTGTTTGCCATCCAATGTGCCAATGCAGTGAGGAAAGTTGCTGTTATTTTTTAACTCATTGCCAAGCACCGTTCCTCTGTTGGCTCCGGCGTTACGATTCCCTTTAGTACCTTCCATATTGCTTCACATGTCTCATGGACTATGTTGTGAATTGTGGCTTTGCCCAGAAGGTCATGGAAGTGGAGGGAAGAGAAGGATTCACCGGTTGCCAAAGATCTGTGAAATATTCGTTAATTAGTATTTTGGTCATATATATGATATTCTGTGGGGGGGGGTATTCGGGGTTTACAGATGGGCAGAAACTCTATTGTTCAGTAGTGCTGATCAGGGCCGGGACAGGGGGTGGGCAGGGGGGGGGGCTGCCCTGGGCTCAATGGTTTATTGCAGGGATGGAGGCGCCCTGACCCTAACCCTAAGGGAAAGGGGGGCGCAAGTTTGGCATCTTTGCCCTGGGTGCTGGATGACCTTGTCCCGGCACTGGTGTTGATATTTGGTAAAGCAGCTGCTAGAGATTCTGGCTTGTCCAATTTTAATACATCTTTGAAGAGGACAGAAAATACAGCAATGTGTACAGAACTGTGGCATTTGTCACCTTGGATTACTTACCGCAGTGTGACTAAAGAAAAGCTCTTCTGGAGACACTGGAAGCCTCAATCTGGTTCTCATGCTTCCCGACCAGGGTCTAACAATCTCCAGCAGGGCATCAAAGGATGCCACTTTTTCATGCGGGCACAGTCATAAAACTTCTGAGGGTAGGTGTGTAAATCATGATTACGGGGCATGAAAGTGCCCTTTAGAATATCTCTGAGAGACAATTGGATGTACCCAGTAGAGCCTGGATGCCCTTCTCCTCTTCCTCTGCTCAGCCAATTCCTCATACATCAGCATCAGCTGCAGGAGGCCAAACATGAGATAAAGCCTGGTAAAGGAACCCATCCTGCTGCCTTCCCTGGTATAATGGAGGATACGCAGGAAACTTTCACCATGACAAGCCGCACCTCAAAGTTTTACATTTCCTGTAAGGTCATTTCCCTTTTAAAATAAAAAAAAAATAGGCGTTTGAGGAGATCGGTTTTAACGCGCATCAAACGCTTCAAAACCACGCATAGACAGAAACGAGGATTGACCCCTAACTGGACTTTTAAGGTACTTAAATACGTATAAGTATAAAATTGTAAATATTTTATTAATGAATACATATAATAAGAAGTACAGAATAAAAATGGAGGAATGTTAGACAGAAACGCGTATGAATGGAAGAGGTCAAAACAATAATTGATGATGTTATCTTATAATTCCCCCAACATGTTTCGGAGTTTTCACCTCCTTCTTCAGGGGGTACATAAAAGAATCAATTATGTGTCTAGAATGTATGAACAAATAGTTTAGATATGTACACAGGAATAGTAACAGACATTAATAATAATAATAAACACAATGTGAATACTTGGTGAATAAACATCAAGAAAAATAAAAAAAAGCAATCATGGAATAAATGTGCATAACACAATATAAACAATATGTGAAAAAGTCCAATTGTGAATATAAACTTCAACTTGTGATGTGGAGTAAAGTCCACATAAAACTAAAGAAAACCATTGGAACTTCTTCCTATTGGAATGACACCAAACAGTGGAAAGGAGGAAAGGAGTTGCCTGTAGTCACTCTAAAACTCTTCAGGGATAAGTAGATGGATATTCTTACCAGCTGATATGGACACACATGTCTTACCGACAGTGGGTCAGTAAAGCTTGAAATCCTAGAGAATCTGGATCTGATGCTGTATATGAAGGGTGACGCTGAATTTGGATCCGATGCTGTATACGAAGGGTGACGCTGAATCTGGATCCGATGCTGTATACAAAGGGCAACGCGTTTCGACACAAGGGGTCTTCAACTGGGGCTTATGCCGATGCTGTATACGAAGGGTGATCAGGTGGGTAAAGGTGTGAAGTCCCCAATCCTGTGCTGACGGACACCGCGAATGCTGTAAAATCAGGATAGATGTACCCCATGGCGGTTCCTCACAGACTCCAACGGAAAAAAGCATTTGGAAAAAAGCTCCAAATAGTGCAGATCAACCAAGTAGGTTTTATTGGAATATGTCATACATCAGATGACAATTATAAAAAGTGATCGCGAATATAAAATGGTATAGAAAAGCAATGTGGGGTGCAGATAAAAATGCTATTCCGACGCGTTTCGACACAAGGGGTCTTCAACTGGGGGCGTTTCCCTTCGTATACAGTATCAGAGCCGGATTCAGCGTCACCCTTCGTATACAGCATTGGATTCAGATTTAGCGTCACCCTTCGTATACAGCATCGGATCCAGATTCTCTAGGATTTCAAGCTTTACTGACCCACTGTCGTAAGACACGTGTGTCCATCTCAGCTGGTAAGAGTATCCATCTACTTATCCCTGAAGAGTTTTAGAGTGACTACCGGCAACTCCTTTCCACTGTTTGGTGTCATTCCAATAGGAAGAAGTTCCATTGGTTTTCTTTCGAAAAACTCTGCATCACAATTTAAAGTTTATATTCACAAGTGGACTTTTTCGCATATTGTTTATATTGTGTTCTGCACATTTATTCCGTGATTGTTTTTTATTTTTCTTGATGTTTATTCACCAAGTATCCACATTGTGTTTTTTGAGTATCCTCATATATTAACACCGTTAGCGCTGCACTATCTTTCCACCATTCACGTTAGACCTTGTTTGAGCGTTAGCGGATTTTTATATCTCATTTTTTCTTTTCATTTTTTTCATTTTTTTTTTTTCATTTTTATTTTTTTATTTTCATTCGGAGTTTCATTCGGAGTTTCCCCCCACTTCCATTAATAATAATATACATATGCATATGACACATATACTTAACAAGATTGCTAAGACCGTCATAAGCAGCGCATTCCACTTAGGATATTAAAAAAACATGGAGCAGAGGTGTGTCCCGGATCTGCCCCTCTATGATGTCCAGCCTTTTAGGCTTGAAGTTATTGGTAGAAAGGAGACCTGACAGACCTGGGAAAAACATCAACACCAACCAACAAACAAAAGTCAGTACACCCCTAGGTGAAAATGTCCAAATTGGGCCCAAAGTGTCAATATTTTGTGTGGCCACCATTATTTTCCAGCACTGCCTTAACTCTCTTGGGCATGGAGGTCACCAGAGCTTCACAGGTTGTCACTGGAGTCCTCTTCCCCTCCTCCATGATGACATCACAGAGCTGGTGGATGTTAGAGACCTTGTGCTCTTCCACCTTCCGTTTGAGGATGACCCACAGATGATCAATAGGGTTTAGGTCTGGAGACATGCTTGGTCAGTCCATCACCTTTACCCTCAGCTTCTTTAGCAAGGCAGTGGTGGTCTTGGAGGTGTGTTTGGGGTGGTTATCATATTGGAATACTGCCCTGCGGTCCAGTCTCTGAAGGGAGGGGATCATGCTCTGCTTCAGTATGTCACAGTACATGTTGGCATTCATGGTTCCCTCAATGATCTGTAGCCCCCCAGTGCAGGCAGCACTCATGCAGCCCCAGACCATGCCCCTCCTCCACCATGCTTGACTGTAGACAAGACACACTTGTCTTTGTCCTCCTCACCTGGTTGCCCCCACACACGCTTGTCACCATCTGAACCAAATACATTTATCTTGGTCTCATCAGACTACAGGACATGGTTCCAGTAATCCATGTCCTTAGTCTGCTTGTCTTCAGCAAACTGTTTGTGGACTTTCTTGTGCCTCATCTTTAGAAGAGGCTTCCTTCTGGGATGACAGCCATGCAGACCAATTTGATGCAGTGTGCGGCGTATGGTCTGAGCACTGACAGGCTGTCCCCCCACCCCTACAACCTCTGCAGCAATGCTGGCAGCAAGTGCCTCATTCTCAGAGCATCCCGGTTTGACTGAGCCTATTCCCTCACCTACCACCGGCCTTCAGATGGCTCTCCCATTGGGTGGTAATCCCATTTTACCTGGAGAGTTATCCAAATCCTGGGTCTTTCAGCTAAATCTATACTGCTGATGAGTGGACCTACCCCGTTTGGAGTGACCGTCTTCCAGGTTCCAGCCATACTTGAGTCGGTACAACTCAAAATCTCGAGGTGTTCAGCCTATATGGGCCTGATTGACCCACTGCCGCTGGCAAGTGGGTCCACCTTGTCTGGTAAGAGTACCCATCTACATCTTTTTAACAGAAGATCTTCCTGTTCTAACAGTCTCACAGCCAGATTCACTTTGTTGTATTATCACCATCTTTATAGAGGACTCACAAGTCATTTATTTGATGGACACACTTCTTAGGATGTTTATTTATTTGGTGTATTTTTATTTGAACTTTATCCTCACCGATTTGCCTTACATGTGAATATTGTATTCATATTTTATTAGATAATCACCTGAATGACCACAATATACAGGGATATGTAATGTAATACTGACACATAATCACACACATAGGTTGGACTTGATGGACTTATGTCTTTTTTTCAACCTCACCTACTATGTAACTATATATGTAACTATATGTAACTATATTTTGCATGTTTGCATCACATGTCTACATGTTCTACACATTAACAATTTGAGTTCACTACTGTCATATTGTTTTATATTTAGTGTTACACTTTGTTTATCACATTTGGTTGGGACTTTGTTTGTTTTAGTGTCAGCAGCTTTTTCTTTCATTGGTTTAGCGCAGTAATTTCCCCAACACGTCTATTTCGCAATGACAACCTCTGGATATGACGCTGAGCACGTGACTTCAACTTCTTTGGTGGACCATGGCGAGGCCTGTTCTGAGGGGAACCTGTCCTGTTATACCGCTGTATGGTCTTGGCCACCGTGCTGCAGCTCAGTTTCAGGGTCTTGGCAATCTTCTTATAGCCTAGGCCAGTGATGGCGAACTTTGGCACCCCAGATGTTTTGAAACTACATTTTCCATGATGCTCAACTACACTGCAGAGCGCATGAGCATCATGGGAAATGTAGGCACCCCAAAACATCTGGGGTGCCAAGGTTCACCATCACTGACCTAGGCCATCTTTATGTAGAGCAACAATTCTTTTTTTTAGATCCTCAGAGAGTTCTTTGCCATGAGGTGCCATGTTGAACTTCCAGTGACCAGTATGAGAGAGTGAGAGCGATAACACCAAATTTAACACACCTGCTGACGTAAACGGGTCACGTAACGTCAGAGGGGGCGGGGTCACCCGTTTACGTCACCGGGTGGCCCCGCCCTCAGCTCCCATTGAGGCAGAATTTTTTCCATTTTCTTCTTTTTTCTCGGGTCATCGCCGCTGTCATCAAAGACGGAGTTACATTGTGGGACACTATTAAAAAAAAATTTAAAAAAAAGAAATTGTCCCAAACTGTCTCCTGTCATTTTTACCATTTTGACACTTTTTTTGGTGAACGTGTAGGGGTGCAATGTACCTGATACCAATTCACATAGGGGGGGCCGGGATCTTGGGGTCCCCCCTTTAAAGGGGGCTTCCAGATTCTAATAAGCCCCCCGCCTGCAGACCTCCACAACCACCAGGCAAGGGTTGTGGGGAAGAGGCCCTTGTCCCCATCAGCATGGGGACAAGGTGTTTTGGGGGGACCCCAAAGCACCCTCCCCATGTTGAGGGCATGTGGCCTGGTATGGTTCAGGGGGGGCACTCCCTCATCCTCATCCGCCCCCCCTTTCCTGCGAGCCTGCCAGGCTGCATGCTCGGATAAGGGTCTGGTATATATTTTGGGGAGGACCCCCACGCCATTTTTATTTTAAATTTTAACACAGGGTTCCCCTTAAAATCCTTACCAAACCTGAAAGGCTTGATATGGATTTTGGGGGGACCCCTACCCATTTCTTTTTTAATTATGGCACAGGGTTCCCCTTAATATCCATACCAGACCCAAAGAGCCTGGGAATGGACTGGGGGAAGGAACTCATGCCGTTTTCTTTCAATGATTTTTATGAATATAGCTGGGATCCGGCAATACATTACAGCCGCGAGCAGTTTTAAATGACATTTTTTCCTTTACAAATGTCAGTTTGCTGCTCTCATTCATAAAACGATGTATGGTTGCCGTGTAAGCAGCCTTACATAGTGTGGGGGCGTGAACTCCTGAGCCATGATTGGCCAAAGGCACCCTGGCTTTGGCCAATCATGGCTCTCACAGCAGAGCGCACTGTGATTGGCTAAAGCATGCAGGTCAGGTGCATGCTTCTCCAATCAACAGCCATCAATGCACTGCGATCTCGCAGTGCATTGATGGTCTCGCCGTTCATTATCGGGCGTTCCACGGGCGCTCAAATTTCCCGCGAACGCCCCATAATGTTCACTATGCGGCGAACAGGGTGAACATCAGGCTCATCCCTATTAATGATTCTTACTCTGAATGGTCTAAGGTTATCAGTGGTGTACCCCAAGGTTCAGTGTTGGGAGCCTTGCTTTTTAATATCTTTTTACTAGCTTTATAAATGATATCGGGTCTGGGATTAAAAGTAACATTTCTAACCTATGCAACAAGTTTTGTTCAGTTAATTTAAATGTATATGTGTATGTATATGCATGTATATATATATATATATATATATATATATATATATATATATATATATATATATATATATATATATATATATATATATATATATATATGTGTGTGTATATGTATATATATATATTGTTTTTTTTTTTTTTTTTTTCCTTACAATTTTCTGTATTCAACTAATTAACGCAATTGATGGCCTATCCATGCCTACAATTTGAACCCAATAGGGGTAGGCCGGTACAGACTATCAATTACTGTATTTGTATAAGAATATTCTTAAGAACTATTGCAAAGAAGTTAGTCACAATTATTATCGTGACAATGTCAATCTGTATTGTAAAATTGTAAATCTATTGTAAAAAAAAAAAAAAGAAGTAACATTTCTGTCTTTGCAGATGACACCAAGCTATGCAGTGGAATAACGTCCTTACAGGATGTTTCCAATTTACAAGCCGACCTCGATGCTCTGTGTAATTGGGCGATTACGTGGCAGATGAGGTTTAATGTAGATAAATGTAAAGTTATGCACTTGGGGGCTAAGAATATGCATCATACAAACTAGAGGGAGTACAACTGGGGGAATCCATAGTGGAGAAGGATCTGTGGGGATCCATGGTGAAGGATCTGGGGGAGTCCATGGTGGAGAAGGATCTGGGGGGATCCATAGTGGAGAAGGATCTGGGGGGATCCATAGTGGAGAAGGATCTGGGGGAGTCCATGGTGGAGAAGTATCTGGGGGATCCATAGTGGAGAAGGATCTGGGGGGATCCATAGTGGAGAAGGATCTGGGGGGATCCATAGTGGAGAAGGATCTGGGGGAGTCCATGGTGGAGAAGTATCTGAGGAATCCATAGTGGAGAAGGATCTGGGGGGATCCATAGTGGAGGAGGATCTGGGGGGATCCATAGTGGAGAAGGATCTGGGGGTTTTGGTAGATCATAAGCTCAATAATAACATGCAATGCCAAGCTGCAGTTTCCAAAGCAAGCAAAGTCCTTTCTTGTATAAGAGAGATATGGACTCCAGAGAGAGAGAGACATCATCTGTACAAATCATTAGTAAGACCTCATCTGGAATATGCAGTTCAATTTTGGGCTCCAGTTCTCAAAAAGGATATCGGGGAACTGGAGAAAGTGCAGAGAAGGGCAACCAAACTGATAAAAGGCATGAAGGAGCTCAGCTATGAGGAAAGATTAGAGGAACTGAATTTATTCTCTCACGAGAAAAGGAGAATAAGGGGGGGATATGATCACCATGTACAAATATATAAGTGGTCCATATCTTGAACTTGGTGTTGAGTTATTCACTTTAAGGTCATCACAGAGGACAAGGGGGCACTCTTTACGTCTAGAGGAAAAGATATTTCATCTCCAAATACGGAAAGGTTTCTTCACAGTAAGAGATGTGAAAATGTGGAATAGTCTCCCTCCAGAGGTGGTTCTGGCCAGCTCAGTAGATTGCTTTAAGAAAGGTCTGGATTGTTTCCTAAATGTACAGAATATAACTGGGTACTGACATTTATAGGTAAAGTTAATCCAGGGAAAATCCTCTCGGGGGATCAGGAAGGAATTTTTTCCCCTGCTGTAGCAAATTGGATCATGCTTTGCTGGGGTTTTTTGCCTTCCTCTGGATCAACTGTGGGTGAAGGATTATGTAAATGGGATTGTAATTTTTTTTTTGAGTTGAACTTGATGGACTTGTGTCTTTTTTCAACCTGACTAACTATGTAACTATGGATTGTGGAAAAAGAAGAAAGGCACAGTGGAGATGACCGTGGAATGGAGAAAGAGAGAAGAATCATGGAGGAAATGTCAGTGGTTTAGGAAGAGACAGAAGGGACAATGGAGATAGCCATAGATGGGGGCGGAGAGAAGAGGCACACAGGAAGTGACTATGGATTAGGGGAGAAGAGAGGAGGAACAATGGAGATAGCCATAGATGGGGAAGAGAGAAGAGGCACACAGGCACACAGAAAGTGACTATGGATTGGGGGAAGAGAGAGGAGGAACAATGGAGATAGCCATAGATGGGGAAGAGAGAAGAGGCACACAGGAAGTGACTATGGATTAGGGGAAGAGAGAGGAGGACCAATGGAGATGGCCATAGATGGGGAAAGAGGGAAGAGACACACAGGAAGTGACTATGGATTGGGGGAAGAGAGAGGAGGAACAATGGAGATGACCATGGATAGGGAAGAGAGAAGAGGCACACAGGAAGTGACTATGGATTGGGGGAAGAGAGAAGAGGCACAATGGAGATGGCCATAGATGGGGAAGATAGAAGAGGCACACAGGAAGTGACTATGGATTAGAGGAAGAGAGAGGAGGAACAATGGAGATGGCCATAGATGGGGGAAGAGAGAAGAGGCACACAGTAAGTGACTATGGATTAGAGGAAGAGAGAGGAGGAACAATAGAGATGGCCATAGATGGGGGAAGAGAGAAGAGGCACAGAGGAAGTGACTATGGATTAGAGGAAGAGAGAGGAGGAACAATGGAGATAGCCATAGATGGAGGAAGAGAGAAGAGGCACACAGGAAGTGACTATGGATTAGGGGAAGAGAGAGGAGGACCAATGGAGATAGCCATAGATGGAGAAAGAGAGAAGAGGCACACAGGAAGTGACTATGGATTAGGGGAAGAGAGAGGAGGAACAATGGAAAAAATATGAATAGTGACGGTGCCTTTTTATAAAAAAACATTATATAATGCACAGTGGTGTTGGGCATGGACTCGACAGACCATGCATTTACCTGCAGTATTTCCATACATTTTGATTGCATGCAACTAATCAGTGTATATCTCTTTTATAAGTGACCTCTCTCATCCAACATTTAGTTTGCTCAAAATTCTGCTTGGAAATAAAAAGTTCCAGATTTTTTTATACAGGATAAATTGAGGTGCTATTGGAAAGGGAAAAGTTTCTGAATCACTGCATCCACCTTTGGCACTAAAGACATATTGTATTTCCGCAGTATGTCATCCAAAATCTGGTCCTCTCTGGCGGCAACGTCCTTCTTCCGACTACCTTTACAGTGGAAAGTCATGGCCATATTGTTTGGTACATTTGTAGATTTTCCTACATATTTTGGAACATAATGGACGGAGGTCTGAAACACCTTCCTGGGATTTACAATAATTTTACGAGGATTATGCATTGTGTCCTTAAGTAGATATGGGAAGCCATGGCGTAGAATATTGACCCCGGGAACATGGGACCACAGGTCAAATTTGGAGCTATTGTCTGATGTGGGGAAGACGTGAGCTTCAAAGCGGAAGACACTTGTGTCCGGGAATTGTCTCTGAAGACTCTCCATCAGTGAAGACCAGTCCTGGTCTATAATCGGAAAAATAATTTCATCATAATCATTGAGGAGGACAAACTTACTTTTGTACATGTTCCTGTATAGACAATCATTTAAGGTTGCAACTTGCCCAAAATATCCAATCTCAGTAGTGAGTCCTGGGGTGTATTTCCACATTTTTGATGTCTGAAGATGACGGTCTATTGGCCATGGCACCACTTCTAGAGTTCCTTCATCAATGTAATGACGTAACACCTTATCTACATCCTGGGAACAGCTGGTGTTATAGATGGTGATTCTAGAGGCCCCCAGAATCTTGTACATCTCAATACTCTGGATCATCTGGAGGACATTGTTGTAGTTTCCATACAAAGTAGAAATACAGACGGTGAAATTGGAGGAGATTGGCTGTGGTGGACGGTTCCTGACTTCAAAGAGGAGGTTCTGACTTGTGTTTGTGGAAATTATGGAAGAGAAAGACATATAAGTGTAATCACATCCGGAAGGTTCTGCACACAGGAGACTCGCCATTCCATATGGGAACCCAAATCTGTCTCTATGAAAATCTATTTCTGCTCTGACAAATGCATTCTGATTGGTGGAACAATGGAAGATACAGTAGAGTTCTTTCACGGACACATGGAGGATGGCGATGACCCGGACTGATTGACCAAGTCTAGGCTCATAATACAGAGAGATGATAAACGTTCGATTATCCAGAGATGTAATGGTGTCTGTGACAATGGGAAGTTCCTGAGATCTCATCTTCTGTCTGATTTCTACATGGTAGGAGTTAAAAATCACAGCAACGCACACAAATATGGACAGTGTGCAAAACATGTATCTTAAAAACGTCCACATTCTGGTCCCATCAGGTGATCAATGCTGTCTGAAGACATGAGAGAGAGAGACAAATATCTTTATCTCTAAACTAGAATGTAATGAAATCTACTACATACACCATACTGCTGTACAGAGAACACTGAAGCAATTACATCAGTCTATGTACCAAAGGAACTTACACTCTAATTTCCCATCACAGTCACACAGAGAACACACAGGCAGAGCACACACTACTCATAGAACACAAGTAAAATCAAATTCAAAGTAAACATGGAATTCAGAGCACACACTGAGAGATTAGTTCCCCATAAAGTCCACCATCCTTGTGATTGACAATAGCCAGCATTAGGGATGAGCCGAACCCCCCCCCCCGAGGTTCGGTTTGCACCAGAACATGCGAACTGGCAAAAAATTTGTTCAAATGCACGAGAACACCGTTAAAGTCTATGGGACTGGGACACAAACATGAATAATCAAAATTGCTCATTTTAAAGGCTTATATGCAAGTTAAAAACGGACGTTTTTCGGGAGCAGTGATTTTAATATTGCTTAAAGTGAAACAATAAAAGTGAAATATTCCTTTAAATATCGTGCCTGGGGGGTGTCTATAGTATGCCTGTAAAGTGGCGCGTGTTTCCCATGTTTAGAACAGTCCCTGCACAAAATGACATTTCTAAAGGAAAAAAAGTCACTTAAAAGTACTCGCGGCTATAATGAATTGTCGGTCCCGGCTATACAGATAAAAGCAGTCATTGAAAAAAACGGCATGGGATCCCCCCCAGTCCATTACCAGGCCCTTTGGGTCTGGTATGAATATTAAGGGGAACCCCGAAACTAAATTTAAAAAAAAAATTGCGTGGGGGTCCCCCCAAATTCCATACCAGACCATTCAGGTCTGGTAAGCATATTAAGGGGAACCCCACGCCAAAATTTAAAAAAAAAGCTCCGATGGAGGGGAATGGGGTAGGACCCTCAGAGGATCCTGGCACTCCTCTAGACAGAATGCATGGAGGGACCCACTGCCCCCACTGCCAAGCAGATAAGGGGACATCACCCATGGTGGAGAGCTAATGGAAGAAGTCCTGCTGGAGGAGAATTGGGTTGGACCCTCAGAGAATCCTGGTACTCTTTTGGAGGGAATGCATGGAGGGTCCCACTGCCCAGGAGAGAAGGGTACATTGCCAAGGTAGAGAGCAAGGGGAAGAAGTCATGCTGGAGGGGAATGTGGTTGGACCCTTAGAGGATCCTCTACTCTTTTGCAGGGAACGTATGGAGGGACCCACTGCCTGGCAGAGAAGGGTATATCACCCAAGGTGGAGAGTCAGGGGAAGAAGTCCTGCTGGAGGGTATAGGGGTTGAACCCTCAGAGAATTCTGGTACTTCTTTGGAGAGAATGCATGGAGAGACCCACTGCCCAGCAGAGAAGGGGACATCATCCAAGGAGGAGAGCCTGGGGAAGAAGTCCTGCTGGAGGGAAATTGAGTTTTACCCTCAGAGGGACCTGGTACTCCTTTGGAGGGAATGCATGAAGGAACCCACTGCACAGCAGAGAAGGGTATATTACCTAAAATGTAAAACCAGGAGAAGAAGTCCTTCTGGAGGGGAATGTAGTCTGACCCTCCGAGGATCCTGGTACTCCTTTGAAGGGGATGCATGAAGATACTCACTGGCTGACTGTGCAGCTCTGAAGACCGCACAACCGGTGTTTGCCTGATGGTCCTTATTTTTGCAGTACACCATGGTCCATGTACTCTTTCTGTGCTGTGGCAGCAGGAGTGTGGACGGAGCCTGGAAGAGATGTTGCTGAAGGAATCTAAAGCCCTAAAAATGTTACTGTACAGTTGATGCATATCTAGAACATGACAGAATCCATAGAGTGCTAGACATGTGCCATTCAGTTCCTTCAGATCTGTTTTTTGGCCAAAAATTTAATTTTCGGAGATTCAGATGTATCCAAATTTTAGATCGGACATGGAAACGAATGGCAACGAACCAGAAAAAAAGTTATGATGAAAAATAATAATCGTTCGATAATGATCCGAATTTATTTTGAATAGCTGGTTGTTAAGAAGCATGTGGCCGCCTCGTCCCTAACAACCATGACTCATCTGCTGGATTCCCCGCTGACAGCAGAATGTAAACAAAAGAAGTACTGGTTACATTTTTTTCTTTTAAACAGTGTGCCCCCCCCCCCAAATTCCATACCAGGCCCTTAGGTCTGGTATGGGTTTTAAGGGGAACCCCGTGCTAAATCTAAAAAATATGGCAAGGCTCCCCCCACCCAAAATCTATACCAGACCTTTAACTGAGCATGTAGCCTGGTAGGCCAAGAAAGGGAGGGAGGCGAGCAAGAGACCCCCCCAGGCCATACCAGGCAATATACCCTTATGTTTTGGGGAGGGGGGCTCCTGTCCCCAGGCCAGGTGGTTGTGGGGGTCTGCTGGTGAGGAGCATATTCGAATCTGCTCCGGGTTCCTGCCTGCAACCTGTATCCTTGAACCCAATGCCAGGACAAGGTCATTTAGAGCCCAGGACAAACATACCAAACTGCACCCCTCCCCCCAAGATATATGAGCATTATGTATCAGCAAACCCCCCCCCAAAAAAAGAAATAATTGAGCACTAATCTGCATGCTTACTCACTAAGCATAAATTTCCCCAAACTCTTAGCCCTTAAATCATCCCTTCGAAAAGCTCATCAACAAAAAGTTACAGACCTACTAGACAAGATCCAAAACCTAGAATGTGCCCGCAAGCAATCCCAAGCACAACAAATCTACCATGAGCTTACCCAAACCAGGAAAATATTACGGGTAGAACGAAACCGCAAAACGCGACACAAATTCATCCTAAACCCCAAAGTCTTCTTTGAATTTGGCAACAAATGCGTAAAATATCTAGCTAAAGCCCTCCAGACCAGGAAAGCACACACACACATCCACACCATCAAAGACTCTCAAGGGAAATCCCATATCTCCCCAACAGACATAGCAGCCCAATTTGAGACTTACTACTCTAACCTATATAACCTCCCCAAACATACAACCAACCATAGCGGATCTGAGACTCGATACACCTCAATCACGTTCTTCCTCAACAAATACTGCTCCAAACCCTTATGCTGTGTACACATGAGGGGAAATTCCGCCAGCAAAAGTCCGATGAGAGCTTTTGGTCCGAAAATGCGACCGTGTGTATGCTCCATCGGTCTTTTGCTGGCGGAATTCCAGCCAGCAAAAGATTGAGAGCATGTTCTCAATTTTTCGGTCGGAAAAAGTTCCGATCAGAAATTCCGATCGTCTGTACCAATTCTGACGTGCATCGAATCGGAAACGATTCGATGCATGCTCGGAAGCATTGAACTTCATTTTCACGGCTCGTGGTAGTGTTGTGCATCACCGTTAGGGATGGGCTTTATGTTCGGGTCGAACATAAGTTTGACTCGAACATTGGCTGTTTGCCCGTTCGCCGAATAGCGAACAATTTGGGGTGTGTGCTGCAAATTCAAAAAGCCACGGAAAACCCTTTAAAAGTCTATGGGAGAAATCAAAACTGCTAATTTTGAATGTTAATATGCACGTTATTGTCATAAAAAGTGTTTGGGGACCTGGGTCCTGCCCCAGGGGACATGTATCAATGCAAAAAAAGTTTTAAAAACGTCAGTTTTTTCGGGAGAAGTGATTTTAATAATGCTTAAAGTGAAACAATAAAAGTGTAATATTCCTTAAAATTTCGTACCTGGGGGGTGTCTATAGTATGCCATAAAGTGGCGCATGTTTCCCGTGTTTAGAACAGTCCGACAGCAAAATGACATTTCAAAGGAAAAAAAGTCATTTAAAATTACTTGCGGCTATTAATGAATTGTCAGTCTCGGCTATACACATAAAAGTCAATGAAAAAAATAGGGGAAGCCCGAACCAAAATTTTTTAAAAAATGGCGTGTTGGTCCTCCCAAAACTCCATACCAGATCCTTATCCCAGCACGAAACCTGGCAGCTTGCAGGAAAGGAGGGGGGACGAGAGAGTGCCCCCCCTGAACTGTACCAGGCCACATGCCCTCAGCATTGGGAGGGTGCTTTGGGGTAGCCCCCCAAAGCACCTTGTCCCCATGTTGATGGGGAGAAGGGCCTCATCCCCACAACCCTTGCCCGGTGGTTGTGGGGGTCTGCGGGCGAGGGGCTTATCGGAATCTGGAAGCCCCTTTAACAAGGGGACCCCCAGATCCCGCCCCGTGTGAATTGGTAATACGTTACAAATGTACCCCTACCATTTCACAAAAAAGTGTCAAAAATGTTAAAAAGGACAATAGCCGTTTTTTGACAATTTCCTTATTGAAGTCTTCTTTCCCCATTTCTTCTTCCATCATCTGGTCTTCCTTCGGTTTTCTTCTTCTTCCTCCATCTTGTTCTTCCCCCGCTTCTTCCTTCAACTTCCTCTGCTTCATCCTCCGGTCTTCTCCTCCGGCATCTTCCTCCGGCTTCTTCTTCCCCGCTTCGTCCTCCGGATGATCCGCCTTAATGGGAGTCTCCCACTGTGTGACGCTTCTGTTTTTGTGACAGTTCTTTTATAACTGAGGGCGGGGCCACACTGTGACTTTCCCTGGTGACCCCGCCCCCTCTGACACAAAGGAACATCCCTATGGCCTTCCCAGGGCATCAGAGGGGGGTGGGGTCACCCGTTTATGTAACTGGGTGACCCCGCCCCCTCTGACACCACGGGAGAAGCCATAAGGAAGTTGCCGTGCGTCAGAGGGGGCGGGGGTCACCGGGTGGCCCCGCCCTCCATTATATAAGAGCTGTCACAAGAACAGAAGTGTCATACAGCGGGAGACTCCCATTGAGGCGGATCATCTGGAGGACGAAGCGGGGAAGAAGAAGTCGGAGGAAGATGTCAGACGAGAAGCCCGGAGGAAGAAGCAGAGGAAGATAGAGGAAAAAGTGGGGGAAGAACAAGATGGAGGAAGAAGAAGAAAACCGAAGGAAGACCAGAAGAAGATGGAAGAAGAAGTGGGAAAAGAAGATATTAATAAAGGAGTTGTCAAAAACCGTCTATTGTCTTTTTTAACATTTTTGACACTTTTTTGTGAAATGGTAGGGGTACATCTGAACCCCATTACCAATTCACACAGGGGGGCCAGGATATGGGGGTACCCTTGTTAAAGGGGGCTTCCAGATTCCAATAAGCCCCCCGCCCGCAGACCCCCACAACCACCGGGCAAGGGTTGTGGGGATGAGGCCCTTCTCCCCATCAACATGGGGACAAGGTGCTTTGGGGGGCTACCCCAAAGCACCCTCCCAATGCTGAGGGCATGTGGCCTGGTACAGTTCAGGGGGGGCACTCTCTCGTCCCCCCTCTTTTTCTGCGGCCTGCCAGGTTGCGTGCTCGGATAAGGGTCTAGTATGGATTTTTGGGGGGACCCCCACGCCATTTTTAAAAAAAACTTTGGCACTGGGTTCCCCTTTATATCCATACCCGGCCCTTCTGGTATGAAATTTGGAGGGACCCCCACGCATTTTTTTTTAAATTTTGGTTCGGGGTTCCCTGTGGGGGGGTCCCATGCCGTTTTTTTCAATGACTTTTATGTGTATTGCCGGGACTGGCAATTCATTATAGCCGCGAGTACTTTTAAATTACTTTTTTTCCTTTGAAATGTCATTTTGCTCTCAGACTGTTCTAAACACGGGAAACATTTGTCACTTTACAGGCATACTATAGACACCGCCCAGGTATGAACTTTAAATGAATATTACAATTTTATTGTTTCCCTTTAAGCATTATTAAAATCACTGCAGCCGAAAAAACGTCCATTTTTAAAACTTTTTTTTGCATTGATACATGTCCCCTGGGGCAGGACCCGGGTCCCCAAACACTTTTTATGACAATAACTTGCATATACAGTGCCTGATCGCGAGAATGTGTTTCCAGCGCGATCCTATCACGCTGGTTCTCGGCGACAGGGTACTGTACATCTCGCGCTGGCTCGCTCATCGGGAAAGGAAAACTGTGTTTTTTCCTTTCACGATGAGCGACAGGCATTGCTCACAAGTGTCTGGTATGAATCATGAGGGGGAACGCCGCGCCAAATTATAAATAAAAAAACGTCATGGGTTCCCCTTCGGGGGCATTCCAGGCCCTTAGGTCTGGTGTGGATTTTAAGGGGAACCCCCTACGCTGAAAAAACAGCGTGGGGGTCCCCTCCAAAATCCATACCAGACCCTTATCCAAGCACGCAGCCCGGCCGGTCAGGAAAGGGGGTGGGGATGAACGGGCACCCCCCCTCCTGAACCGTACCAGGCCGCATGCCCTCAACATGGGGGTGTGCGCTTTGGGGCAGGGGGCGCCCAGGGGCCCCCCAACCCCAAAGCACCTTGTCCCCATGTTGATGAGGACAAGGCTCTCTTCCTGACAACCCTGGCCTTTGTTGGGGTCTGCGGGCAGAGGGCTTATCGGAATCCGGGAGCCCCCTTTAATAAGGGGGCCCCCAGATCCCGGCCCCCCACCCTATGTGAATGAGTATTGGGTACATCGTACCCCTACCCATGCACCTGGGGGAAAAAAGTGTCAATAAAAAAACACACTAGACAGGTTTTTAAAGTAATTTATTAGGCAGCTCCGGGGGTCTTCTTCTGACTCCGGGGGTCTTCTTCCGGCTTCAGGGGTCTTCTTCCAACTTCTCTGCTCTCTCCGGCCTCTTCTCCCGGTGTCCGGTTCTTCTCCCGCTCTCTGGCCTCTTCTCCCGGTGTCCGGTTCTTCTCCCACTCTCCGGTTCTTCTGCCGGGCTCCTCCGCTATCTTCTGCTCCTTTGCCACTCTTTTGTTAGCGGTGGCCGGTCTTCTCCGTCGTCTTGTTCCCTCTTTTCTTCCGATGTTAACACGATGCTCTCTCCCGCTGTAATTCTGTGTGCAAGGTGCCCGAAGACTTATATAGGCATGGGGCGGGGTCACCGGGTGATGTCACCTGGTGACCCCACCCCTTATGACGTCACAGTCCCGGGGCATGATGGGACTCTGATGTCATAAGGGGGCGGGGGTCACCGGGTTGCTCATATGGGCTGCATGGGCTGCAACTCAAATCGGCAATCAAACAGCTTAAGAAAGGTAAAAGCCCTTTTCAAAGCCTCTACGCCCACACCTTATTAAGACTCTTAACTCTCACATCGTCCACCCTACCTTTCCACAGATTACTGGAAGCCAACATTACAGTGATCCCGAAGGAGGAAAAATACCCTATATCAGTTAGTAATTACAGGCCGATATCCTTACTGAATGTCGACATAAAACTGTACGCCAAAATTTTAGCTTCCCGTCTTTTACCCTTCCTGCCTTCCCTGATAGGGAAAGTGGGATTCATCCCTGGAAGAGAAGCTAGGGACAACACAATCAAAGTCCTGAATATACACCACTGGATTACAACCCATAAACAAGAAGGGTTCTCTCTATTGTTGGATGCAGAGAAGGAGTTTGACAGGCGGGCATGGGACTACCTGGGAGCCGTCCTGAGACACATTGGTCTCCAGGATTGGATATTTAATGCCATAATGTCCCTTTATACAGCTCCGACCACCAGAGTTCATGTAAACGGTCACCTGTCGAACGCCTTCTCCATCAGTGATGGGACGAGAACAGGGCTATAACTCACGCCCCCCCCACCCTCTGCCAAGCACGCTCATACACAGCAGTGCCGCTACAGCAAGGCGGCCGCGGGAGCCGGGAATAAGGAAGACGGATGGTGGGGCTTTCTCTCATCCGGGGGGCGGCGTATTTTATATATCCTGCAAACCATCCCCATTAAGCTCCCTCAACCTTCTTCCAATCATACAAAAGACTGTGTACTAGGTTTCTATGCAGACAGAAAAGGCCAAGGATAGCATATGAGCAACAAAGAAAACCTAAAACAAAAAGAGGCATTGGTCTCCTAGACCTTCAGAAATACTATTGGGCCTGTCACCTCTCTAGAATTGTAGACTTTTCATTACATGACCACGGTAAAGACTGGGTTGCTCTCGAATACACATTCTCCACTCTACCACTACGATCTCTGCCTTGGACCTCGACCCGAAATTCCCCACAGATCCTGAAGAATCACCCGCTCATTGACCCGAAACTCCGATGTATCAAAGACACCTGTTGAAAACTATATATCTCCTCTAACCCTGGACCCCTTACATCTGTAAGACTCAATCCGGCATTCCCACCTGGTATGTCCACACACTTCCTAGCAGATATCTGGCGACACTCAGAGGTTCTAGCCTACCACTTCTTTCGACTGGGCCTACTTCTAGAGTGCTCTTACCTACCAGCTAATATGGATAACATTCCCTTTCCTCTCTGGACATATTTCCAGGGCAGACATTTCCTAAAAGAAGATGATCTTGCTTCCTCCGTCTCTAGCCCGCTCAGTCGTTTCGAACAGCTAGGCTCTCGTTCTACACTCCAACAGCATGTGATCTCAATCATTTATAACTCACTCTCCTCTGAAAGCTTGATGAAAACTAACAAAGCATGTTTAAGCTGGGAAAGAGACCTGCAAATAGAGATGACAGAGGCACAATGGGAACGCAAAAGACTGTCCAACCAAATTTTCACATACATGGGCCTGTTAGACCCACTTTCGCACCACAGCCAAATTCAAACTATTGACAAACCGAGCCCCGACAAGCCAAAAACCCCAAGACAATTGCACTCCTTAACGACTCTACTCTTATAGTCCAAAAGCTGACCCCATCAAAACATGAGAGGACTGGCCTCCCTCCCCTACACAAGGGGAGATTGAGGGAGGACCATTTTCAATCTTTATAAGCAAGCACCCTAATATCTCCAGACAGTGTTGCCAACCGCCCGTTAATTTACGGGCAGTCCGTAAATTTCACCCCATTTTCGGGGTGCCTGTGAATGTCCGTTACGGGCAGCCAGTGCCCGTAAAAAAGATGGCTGCAGACCAGCCATGGAACGGAGCATGCGCCGTTCCAAAGCCTGCAGGACTCGGAAAAGATTGTACAAGCTCGGCTGGGCGGCGCATGCGCAGCAATGTAATGTTGCCGCATGGTGCCATTTTTAAACGGAAGCCGCCACTCGTTCTTCTTGGCGGTTCAGCGGGGGGGAGCGCAATGGTGCAGAGAGGAGCCACGTGATGGGCCACAGGAGGACATTACTGGGGGGGTGAAGCCGGCCCGGTAGAGGAGGACATTGTCCCTGACTGTGACTGGGGGGATGAAAGGGTAACAGTCACAGTGAGTCAGTGACAGAAGGCGGACACTGTCACTGACTGATGTGGAGAAAGGTATAGTAATATGAAGGGGGACAGTGGAGGAAACTACCATGTCCACAGCCTTTATCAATCTCCTGCCCGCAGCCTCTTACCCTCTCCTGCCCGCAGCCTTTGACCATCTCCTGCCCGCAGCCTCTGACCATCTCCTGCCCGCAGCCTCTGACCATCTCCTGCCCGCAGACTTTAACAATCTCCTGCCCGCAGCCTCTGACCATCTCCTGCCCGCAGCCTCTGACCATCTCCTGCCCGCAGCCTCTGACCATCTCCTGCCCGCAGCCTCTGACCATCTCCTGCCCGCAACCTCTGGCCATCTCCTGGCCGCAGCCTCTGACCATCTCCTGCCCGCAGCCTCTGACCATCTCCTGCCCGCAGCCTTTAACAATCTCCTGCCTGCAGCCTCTGACCATCTCCTGCCCGCAGCCTCTGACCATCTCCTGCCCGCAGACTTTAACAATCTCCTGCCCGCAGCCTCTGACCATCTCCTGCTTGCAGCCTCTAACCATCTCCTGCCCGCAGCCTCTGGTCATCTCCTGCCCGCAGCCTCTGGTCATCTCCTGCCCGCAGCCTCTGGCCATCTCCTGCCCGCAGCCTCTGACCATCTCCTGCCCGCAGCCTTTAACAATCTCCTTCCAGAAGCCTCTGACCATCTCCTGCCCGCAGCCTCTGACCATCTCCTGCCCGCAGCCTCTGACCATCTCCTGTCCTCAGCCTCTGACCATCTTCTGCCTGCAGCCTCTGACCATCTCCTGCCCGCAGCCTCTGGCCATCTCCTGCCCACAGCCTCTGACCATCTCCTGCTCGCAAACTCTGACTATCTCCTGCTCGCAAACTCTGACCATCTCCTGCCCGCAGACTCTGACCATCTCCTGCTTGCAGCCTCTGACCATCTTCTTCAAGCAGCCTCTGACCATCTCCTGCCCACAGTCTCCATCTCCTGCCCGCAGCCTCTGACCATCTCCTGCCTGCAGCCTCTGACCATCTCCTGCCTGCAGCCTCTGACAATCTCCTGCCCCGCAGCCTCTGGCCATCTCCTGTTCCTGTATCCTGTCCGCAGCCTCTGACCATTTCCTACATCATGTCTGCAGTCTCTGAGGGGGATTTGGGAGAGGAGTCATGAGTGGGAGCACCGCCGGGATCATAGGAGTAATAGGAGAAGTCAGACAGTGTGGACTGTGTAGAGAAGACACATTAAAAAAACCAGAGCTGCCAAGCTGGAGCCATCTGACTGAGCCCTGCACCTGAGAGGAGGTCAGTGACAGCGCCTCCAGGCCGGTCTTGGGGGGGGGGGGTGCTGATGTAAGGGGGCAGTGAATACAATAATGTAAGGGGCGCTGATATAAAGGTTCCCCCCTATATTAGTAACTCCCCTTACCTTAGTGTATTCAATCTGCGGAAGGTGCCCCTCACATCAGAGTTCCTGGCATTCCCCTTTACATCAGAGTCTGCAGGATTGCCCCTTACAGTGAAAGGGTAATGCTGCAGACCCTGATGTAAGTGGGAACTCTGATGTAAAGGGAACGCAGTGGACTCTGATATAAGGTGGTCTCTGGTCACCAGAGCCTCCCTTTCCATCAGAGTTCCCCCTTAGATCATGATCTGCAGCGTTCCCCTTTACATAAGAGTTCCCTTTCACTGTAAGGGGGATCCCTGCAGACTCTGATGTAAGGGGGAAACCCAGTGCTGGCCGGGTTATAGTATCCTGACCTTCATGTCAATGGAGAAATATGTTTTTTGACTTTTGTGTAACTTAAACACATTGCTAATAGCACTAGATATATGTTTATAGTTCAAATATTGAGACTTGCACTGTTTAGCACTGAAAACAGTCATTTTAGGTTCTTTTTTGCAGCGTGAGTAAAAAATGCGGCTCTGCCAGTAATTGTCATGATTTTTGGCAGTAGAAAAATTGGTGCCGTTTGTAAATTTTGGCATCCTGCCAGTAAATTTCACTTCAGGGGGTCAGAAACACTGTCTCCAGACCCGGCTCTTTCACCCATCCTACACTAACCCTTCGGGAATGATGGCGGAGACTGGGGGGGGGGGTAGACTGCAGGAAAATGGATATATTTTTCCCTTCCCCCCAACCCGACCAATCAGCAAACCCCCCCCCTTTTTTTTCTCCACCCCCCTTTTTGTGGGTTTACAACCCAATCCACTCCCTATATCCATCAGAACTCTATCCCATCGAACAACGATATTTAGCCGACTTTGGTCCTGTAGTTACATAGTTACATAGTAGGTGAGGTTGTAAAAAGACACAAGTCCATCAAGTCCAACCTATGTGTGTGATTATGTGTCAGTATTACATTATATATCCCTGTATGTTGCGGTCATTCAGGTGATTATCTAATAGTTTCTTTAAGCTATCAATGCTCCCCGCTGAGACCACCGCCTGTGGAAGGGAATTCCACATCCTTGCCGCTCTTACAGTAAAGAACCCTCTTTAAACCTCTTTTCTTCTAATTGTAATGAGTGGCCACGAGTCTTATTAAACTCTCTTCTGCGAAAAAGTTTTCTCCCTATTGTGGGGTCACCAGTCCGGTATTTGTATATTGAAATCATATCCCCTCTCAAGCGTCTCTTCTCCAGAGAGAATAAGTTCAGTGCTCGCAACCTTTCCTCATAACTAAGATCCTCCAGACCCTTTATTAGCTTTGTTGCCCTTCTTTGTACTCGCTCCATTTCCAGTACATCCTTCCTGAGGACTGGTGCCCAGAACTGGACAGCATACTCCAGGTGCGGCCGGACCAGAGTCTTGTAGAGCGGGAGAATTATCGTTTTATCTCTGGAGTTGATCCCCTTTTAATGCCAATATTCTGTTTGCTTTATTAGCAGCAGCTTGGCATTGCATGTCATTGCTGAGCCTATCATCCACTAGGACCCCCAAGTCTTTTTCCATCCTAGATTCCCCCAGAGGTTCTCCCCCCAGTGTATAGATTGCATTCATATTTTTGGCACCCAAATGCATTATTTTACATTTTTCTACATTGAACCTCATTTGCCATGTAGTCGCCCACCCCATTAATTTGTTCAGGTCTTTTTGCAAGATTTCCACATCCTGCGGAGAAGTTATTGCCCGGCTTAGCTTAGTATCGTCTGCAAATACAGAGATGGAACTGTTTATCCCATCCTCCAGGTCATTTATGAACAAATTAAATAGGATTGGTCCCAGCACAGAACCCTGGGGGACCCCACTACCCACCCCTGACCATTCTGAGTACTCCCCATTTATCACCACCCTCTGAACACGCCCTTGTAGCCAGTTTTCAATCCATGTACTCACCCTATGGTCCATGCCAACAGACCTTATTTTGTACAGTAAACGTTTATGGGGAACTGTGTCAAATGCTTTTGCAAAATCCAGGTACACCACGTCTACGGGCCTTCCTTTATCTAGATGGCAACTCACCTCCTCATAGAAGGTTAATAGATTGGTTTGGCAAGAACGATTCTTCATGAATCCATGCTGATTACTGCTAATGATATCATTCTTATTACTAAAATCTTGTATATAGTCCCTTATCATCCCCTCCAAGAGTTTACATACTATTGATGTTAGGCTAACTGGTCTGTAATTCCCAGGGATGTTTTTTGGGCCCTTTTTAAATATTGGTGCTACATTGGCTTTTCTCCAATCAGCTGGTACCATTCCAGTCAATAGACTGTCTGTAAAAATTAGGAACAACGGTCTGGCAATCACCTGACTGAGTTCCCTAAGTACCCTCGGATGCAAGCCATCTGGTCCCGATGATTTATTAATGTTAAGTTTCTCAAGTCTAATTTTAATTCCGTCCTCTGTTAACCATGTAGGTGCTTCCTGTGTTGTGTCATGAGGATAAACACTGCAGTTTTGGTTACTGAAGCCCCCCGATTCACTCGTGAAGACTGAGGAGAAGAATAAATTCAATACCTTTGCCATCTCCTCATCCTTTGTAACCAGATGTCCTTCCTCATTCTTTATGGGGCCAATATGGTCTGTCCTCCCTTTTTTACTGTTTACATACTTAAAGAATTTCTTGGGATTTTTTTTGCTCTCCTCCGCTATGTGTCTTTCATGTTCTATCTTAGCCATCCTAAATGCACCCTTACATTTCTTATTGCATTCTTTATAAATTCTGAATGCTGTGGATGATCCCTCAACCTTGTATTTTTTGAAGGCCTTCTCCTTTGCTTTTATATGCATTTTTACATTGGAGTTAAGCCATCCAGGATGTTTGTTCGCTCTTGTTGTTAGAAGGATTTAATTCAGAGTTGGTAATTTCCTCACAAGCAAGCGAACCCCCCAATTTTATCTACAAAACACCCTCAAACCTATATTAGCACTAAGTAGAAGAACTGATACTGGGATAAGCATTGCCACCTAGCGAAATAACGACCACCGAACCGACCAAATGTCTTCTTAATTGCGCACTCTGTTGACTTAACCTGGAACATTTTTACTACAAGGATTTCCACAATTAATGACGTTCAGCACTGTTGTTAAACCTGTTGTATTGGATATTCCTGCCTCTGGCACCTTCTTACATTGAAATGTAAACCTTCTTTTTACTTACCAATAAAATTCTATGGAAAAAAAATAAAATCCCCCCTTCTTCCAGTAAAAAAAGTACCCCTGCTAAAATCCTACCTCCCATACCTATTTGCCCCCCCCCTCCCCCAAATCCCCCAGCACAAATGCCCCACCTCCAACAAAAAAAAAAATCCTCCCCCCCTCAACCTTCCCCCTCTTAATACAAATTCTATTTTCCAAATTTCCCCTCCTAGCACAAATACCCCCCATTCATCCCTACAAGCACAAATACCCCCTATTCATCCCTACAAGCACAAATACCCCCCATTCATCCCTACATGCACAAATACCCCCCCATGCCCCTCCCAATTTTCTTCTCCTAGCACAAATATCCCCTCCTAGTACAAATCCTCCCTCCCAAATGTCCCCTCCTAGCAAATGAGCAACTAACGAAACCTAAGACAAAAGAAGGCCTTGGTCTCCCAGACCTTCAGAAATACTATTGGGCCTGTCACCTCTCTAGAATTGTAGACTGGCCATTACATGGCCACATGGCCACAGGCGTCTTTGAAACACTGGAGTGTCTGGTCAATGAGCTGGTGATTATTCAGGATCCGTGGGATATGTCGGGTCGAGGTCCAAGACCATCTCCTGCTCGCAGCCTCTTATCATCTCCTGCCCGCAGTCTCTGACCATCTCCTGCCCGCAGCTTCTTACCACCTCCTGCCCACAGCCTCTGACCATCTCCTGCCCGCAGCCTCTGACCATTTCCTGCCCGCAGCCTCTGCCCATCTCCTGCCTGCAGCCTCGGACCATCTCCTGCCCGCAACCTCGGACCATCTCCTGCCCGCAGCCTCTGACCATCTCCTGCCCGCAGCCTCTGACCATCTCCTGCCCGCAGCCTCTGACCATCTCCTGCCCTCAGCCTCTGACCATCTCCTGCCACAGCTTCTTACCACTTCCTGCCCGCAGCCTCTGACCATCTCCTGCCCGCAGCTCCTGCCCGCAGCTCCTGCCCACAGCCTCGGAACATCTCCTGCCCATAGCCTTGGACCATCTCCTGCCCGCAGCCTCTGACCATCCCCTGCCCGCAGCCTCTGACCACCCCCTGCCCGCAGCCTCTGACTGTCTTCTGCCCGCAGCCTCTGGCCCTCTCCTGCTTGCAGCCTCTGACCATCTCCTTCCCACAGCCTTTGACCGTCTCCTACCCGCAGCCTCAGACCATCTCCTGCCCGCAGCCTCTGACCGTCTCCTGCCCACAGCCTCTGACCGTCTCCCGCCCGCAGCCTCTGACCGTCTCCTGCCCGCAGCCTCTGACCGTCTCCTGCCCACAGCCTCTGACCGTCTCCCGCCTGCAGCCTCTGGCCATCTCCTGCCCACAGCCTCTGACCATCTCCTGCCTGCAGCCCCTGACTATCTCCTGCCCGCAGCCTCTGACCATCTCCTGCTTGCAGCCTCTGACCATCTCCTGCTTGCAGCCTCTGACCATCTCCTGCCCGCAGCCTCTGACCATCTTCTGCCCGCAGCCTCTGACCATCTCCTGTTCCTGTATCCTGTCCGCAGCCTTTGACCATCTCCTGCCCGCTGCCTCTGACCATCTCCTGCTTGCAGCCTCTGACCATCTCCTGCTTGTAGCCTCTGACCATCTCCTGCTTGCAGCCTCTGACCATCTCCTGCCCGCAGCCTCTGACCATCTCCTGCCCGCAGCCTCTGACCATCTCCTGTTCCTGTATCCTGTCCGCAGCCTCTGACCATCTCCTGCCCGCAGCCTCTGACCATCTTGTGCCCGCAGCCTCTGGTCATCTCCTGCTTGCAGCCTCTTTTTTTTTTTTTTTTGCCACTTCAGCAAAGTATTTTCAGGGACCATGTTTTCAGCTTTTCAGTTCAAACCGGTCCCAGTATGTATTCACATCACTGTGTCTTTTTTCCTTCTTTAATACAAATATCCAAAAAGTAAAAATCAACCAAAACATCCCCTAGAGAAAAACAAAACATAATCCCCTCCCCTGTAACCCACCTAGACCATCCCTCCCCCCACCCCCCTAACCTTTGCATCCGTGTGTCCCTTCCCAGTCCCGACTCCTGCTCCTATCGCAGATGTATATTCGAACCCTGCATGATACTCCTAGTTTATCTAGTTACTACCTGGGTAGTTTTTTTTTTTTTTATGTTCCCCACAGATCTGCTGCTCGAAGTGAGTACCTAAAATTAACCCATTCCTTCCATATCTCCTCGAAGGTTTCCATCTCTACTCCTTCACTATACTTCAAGTATTCCAGATGATAAATCTCATTTATCTTGCCTAACCACTCCCGTACCGTAGGTCTCCTTTTATCTTGCCAATATCTGGGGATGAGACTTTTGGCAGCATTTAAGAGGTGGGGTAATAGGGACTTCAGATATGCCTTCGTGGGAATTTTCCTCCCGTGGTGTAAAAACACCCAGGGATCTATGGGGATATCTATCTTTAAGATCTCGTTGATGGTTTGCCTAATCTCCCCCCAGAATTCCATGATTACCGGGCACTGCCACCAAATATGCGCCATCGTCCCCGTTCCTCCACAACCTCTCCAACATAGCTGTGACCTTCCCTCCATAATTCTATGTGCTCTATCTGGGGTTATATACATCCTTGTGAGAATCTTATAATTCATTTCTGAAAGCTTGTAATTTACTGAAGTGGCGTTCACCCTTTTCAGAATCATCTCCACCTCCTGTCTATCAATCTTTGTACCCAACTCTTCTTCCCACTTCTCCACGAATCTCGGGCCTCCTGCTCCCCCCAGCTCGTTGAGGACTCTATAGGTCTTAGATATACCACCCTTCCCTTTTTTCTCCACACATAGTTTCTCCAAAGGAAGTAGATTCTCTATCACCCTAATTGGTTGCGGGAGTGAGTCTACAAAGTGTTTGAATTGGCAGTATCGCCAGGGATCTTTTGCCAACCATTCATTTTTAGCTTTTAGTTCTTCCACTGTACACAACTTCCCCTGTTTCATGACATCTTTTAATTGCAAATCCTCCTTCCTAATCCTCCTCCCGAACACCTCTTATTTCCCTGGTGCAAAATAATCTGTATTTTTTAAAGGAATTAACGGTGAATTGAACTCCTTTTTGTGTAAATTATCCCAAATATTAAGTGTATGTTTTGTTATATACATTGTTTCTGTGCCTAATTTTCTATACTGTGGTGGGATCCACACCACCTTACTCAAATCCACTTCACTCATTTTTTTTTCCATTTTCACCCATAATTTTTCTTCATTATTTTTTACCCAGTCTAACACCCGTGATAAAACAATCGCCAAATAATATTTTCTCATGTCAGGTGCTCCCCACCCCCCCTTCTTCTTGTCTTTTGTTAATTGTGCTAATTTTAATCTAGGTTTTCTCCCTCTCCATATAAATCTTAAAAAAACAGTGCGTAGCTTATTAAAATAAATCTGAGGGATTGGGATTGGTAACATTTACATTTTGTAGATGATTTTTGGCATAATTGTCATCTTGAATAGGTTGATTCTCCCTCCCCAAGATAGTTGGGTATGTGAAATTCTATTGAGATCAGTTTTAATTTCATTAAGGAGTGGTATGAAGTTTACCTGGAATAGAGACTCCTTGGTGGTAGTTATTTTAATACCTAGGTATTTGAGCTCTTTTGCCCCCCATTTAAATGGAAATGACGATTGATAAGCCGTATCACTCGTGTTGCCTTTTATTATCTCCAACGTTTCTGATTTGGCCTGGTTCACTCGGAAATTGGACAATCTACCGTACTCTTTAAGAATCGCTACCAAGTTCGGGAGGGAGATCATCGGGTGGGTGATATAGAACAGTACATCGTCCGCAAAGTTCCGTTTATCTTCACTCGCACTGAAGGGTATGAATATAAAGCTTTTATCCAACTCCGTAGTCTATCCCCCAGGCCAATCTCCTCCAGCGTATCCCATATGAAGCCCCAGTCAACCCTGTCAAAGGCTTTCTCAGCGTCGATTGACAGGAGAAGACCTGGGGCTCCACTATCTTGGACTCCTTGGACTACCAGTAGTGTCTTGATGGCATTATCCCTCCCCTCTCTGCCTGGTATAAAGCCCACCTGGTCTGGGTGAATGACCCCGTTGATTATCCTTTTCACCCTATCAGCTAGGATTTTAGCGAATAGCTTCGTATCGACGTTCAAGAGTGAAATGGGCCTATAGCTCGAGCAAAGCGTATTATCTTTTCCTTCTTTCCAAATTACAGTAATGCTGGCCTCTAATGCTTCTTTCCTCATCTCCCATTTCTCCCCTATTCCGTTCATATACGTACACATCCTGGGAGTCAAAAGGTCCTGAAATTTTTTGTAGTAAAGAGCGGTCAGGCCATCAGGCCCGGGGCTTTTACCATTTGGGATTTCCTGGATAGCTTTCTTGATCTCTAGTTCCGAGATGGGGGCCTCTAGTAGGCTTTTGTCGCTTTCTGTTATCCTGGGTAGTCTTGTTTCCTTTAAAAACTTTTTAGTTCTTGCGCTTTTGCTACTTTTCTTCTCTTGTGTGATTTTTGTATCAATAGCATATAGCCCTCCATAGAATTCTTGAAAGGTATCTGCTATATCCCCTGTTCTATGTCTGATTTCCCCAGACTTTGTCTTTATTTTCTCAACGTAATTGTTATTTTTCTTTTTTTTTTAGGGCCCTTGCTAGTAACTTCCCCGGTTTGTTCCCATTAATATCTGTCTTTTTTCACTAGATTGAACTCCTTACGTGTTTCCTGCTCCATTAAATCCGTCAGTTCTTCCTTTCTCCTGTATAATCTGGCCAGTATCTCCCCATCACCCGATGTCTTGTGCTGTTGCTCTAACTCGTGGATATTTTTTAATAAGGTATTCTTCTCCTTGGCCCTGCTCCTTTTTTTTTCTGATCCCACCATCATAAATATGCCCCTGATGTAGGCTTTATGCGCCTCCCAAATTGTGGCTTCAGATGTCTCCCCTGGTACATTGATTTTAAAATACAGGTCTAATTCTTCTATGATTCTTTTTTCTACGTCTTTGTCTTGAAGGAGCTCCTCATTTAACCTCCAGCCAATGCTCTGTGCTTGGGGTGTCCCTGTTTTCCATTGGAGACTCACCGGGGCATGGTCTGAGAATGTAATGCTGCCTATGCTCGAGTCAGATACCACCTCTAGTAGTCTATGTTCCACTAGGAAAAAGTCTATTCTTGAGTAAGTCCCGTGCACGTGGGAGCGGAAAGTGTAGTCCCTGAGATCAAAATGCTGTGTCCTCCACACATCCACCAGCTGGAGTTGGTGCAGCTTCCTTTCACACTCCGCTCGTCTCACGTACGCGGGACGTACTGTCCTTTCCTGGGTCCAGGCACAGATTGAAATCACCTGCTATTATGGCTCCCTCTCTCCTGAACTCCTCAAACTTGGTCAAAACTCCCATTACATATTTGATAGTGTTCTTGTTTGGGCTATATATGTTTGCCAGGGAGCAGGCTGATCTGTTAATTTTGCCTCTCAGGAATATATATCTTCCTTCCGGATCAGTCCTTCTCTCCTCCAGCTCAAACCTTACCCCTCTGGCAAACCCTATGGCGACTCCTTTTGCTCCCCTGACAGGGGAGTCTCCATAAAACCATACCGGAAAGTCCCTGGAGTATATTTTTTGATGATTATTTATACATAAATGTGTCTCTTGGAGCATAGCAACATCAGCTTTTAAGAATTTTAGCTCACTTAATATATTAGCTCGTTTTATAGGGGAATTCATGCCTCTTACGTTATAAGATATAAAATTTACCCTTGACATCCTTTCCTTTTTTCTTTTTTCTCCTTTTTTTCCTTTCTTTTTTTTCTCTCGGGTATCTACCCTTAGTAAAGAGCAGTAGTCGCCCCTCTCGTTATTCTTTGAGATCCCATCACCCCTCCACTCTAACATCCCCCCCTCCTTCTACTCCCCTACCCCCCGTGATCCTCCCAATCCCCCCCTCTCCCCCCTCCCCCCCACCACTCCTCCTCCCAATCCCCTCCCACCCCTCCCCCCCACCTTCCCCGCCCTCCCCCTCAATCCCATTCGCCCGGGGTGGGCTATCCTTCCTCGGTCTCCTATTTGGAGAGGAGGAAAAAAAAAAAACAGAAACCGGCGCCCCCTCCTGCCTCCTGGCTATCCGGTTAACCCCTTAGAGGTTGAGCTCCGATGCTGACACTCGGCAGAGCTCGTTTTTCCCCCCCAGGTGTATTTTTTTGGGGGGAGAGTGTCCCACCGCAGCCCAAGTCCCCCCCTCCCCCACCCGTCTCCCCTCAGCCCAACCGCCCATTGCCCCTATCTACTGATCAGTTTTTAATGTTCTAATCTCTTTCAGATTCATTCATTTTACTATGACTTAGTATTTAAGTTTATCGTCGTCTGGATTGGTTAACAGGTTGCCATGTCTGTGGTTCTTCTACGTTTCCTCCGGTTGCCCGATTTTCCCACCAACCAGGTATTTCTATTATTGGCAGATTGAAATATTTACAAAATTTAGGCGTATCTTCTGGAAATCTCAAGATTGCCGTTCTTCCCTCTTTACGTCCCGTTAAACATGCCGGGAACCCCCATTGGTATTGAATCTCGTGCGTCTTCATCTGCTCTAGTAGAGGTTTTAGCGTTCTTCTCCTTGCTAGGGTCTCTACTGCTAGATCAGGGATGATTTGAAGGGTGGACTCCCCATACTTTATAGGTTGACTTGTTTTCATGAAAATCCTGATCTTTTCTTTGTCCTGGAAGTTGTGAAATCTAGCTATGACGTCTCTTGGCACTTCTCCCGAGATTTCGGCGGGTTTCCTCACCATGTGAATTCTTTCAAACTTGATTTTTTTATCTGTTCCTGCTTTGTTCACCATATGACCAAAAATGCTATTCATTTTTTCTTGTAAATCGTCATTTTCTCCTCTTGTCTCGGGTAGACCTCTAATCCTCAAGTTTTTCCTTCGACTACGGTTTTCTTGGTCCTCGATTTTATACAATAGGTTTCTTTGGTCTCTTTGCATCTCGGCCATCTGTGTTTTAAGCCTTTTGATCTCCTCTCCCTGCGTATTCAAATTCTCTTCTGTGGCCTCCACCCTTTGCAGTAGATGATTCATACCTTCTTGTATTGTTGCGATTTCGCCTTTTATTGACATTTCTAATTTTGCAAACATTTCCGCCATTTCATCCTTGGTTGGTAGCTGTTTTGTTTGTCGAGTCTCCATTGTTGGTTCATCAAGCGGCGTCGAACTTCCTCCTGCTGAGTTGCTTGTCGCTGCCAATTGTTTCTTTGTTCCGTTCTTCTGCGGGCTCTCAGTTGCTTTGTTTTTTGTCTCTAATGAAGTCTCCGGGCTTTCTTTTGTTCCTTCTTGGGTCATATATTTTCTTATAGTCCCTGGACTGGCACTCACTCTAGGTGGAATCCCTGGTGTCCCTTTCCCGGCCTTACCCCTCATCTCCTCCTATTTTCTGACTGAGGGGTTTTCTAGAGTCCAGTTTGCTGATTAGTCGTTGCCACCTATACCTCCAATAATTGTCTGGTGGTTATTGCGAAGAGGAGAGGGGGTATGGGGGTGTGGGGGTGAGGATCTGCTCAAATCTATTGTCAGGCCTTAAATCTTATTTACTACACTCCTCTTCATTGCCACTGAGACAGGAGCGGTCATTTGTCTAAGCAGTTCAGTCCCCCTCGTCGAACCAGTCAGGATTCTCTACAGCGGTTAACACAGCTTGGTAACGGCACAAGGGGATAACACAGCATAATATACAGTTCTCCCCCTAAGGGCTTTCTAATCCCTGCTCCTTATTACGTATGCTTCTGTTCATCACATTCCCAAAACACCTGTTTTTCTCAGAGCTGGCTGTCAGACTCACCCTGTGTGCAACCGCTACTTCCTCCTCTTGGCATAGGCAAACCTCTATTTAATTAATCAGATGTTTTTTACCTCATCCTCCGATCTCCAACGGCGTTCTAAGGTCCGAGATTAGCGCTCACCGCGATCCTCCCTCTTAGCTGTTATCTTCCTGCTTACTGCCTCGCTGCCGCTCAGCTGTCCTTCAAGCCGCTCCGCTTCTCTCCTCTGCTCCGGTTCACAGTGTCGTCGGCCGGGGGGTTCGGCGGGAGTCCTGTCGCTTGCTGTGGGCTTTAGGGAGATGGGCGGGGGGACTACGCAGCCTTATCCCCGGTCAGCTGCATATCAAGAGAGCCCGCGCCACGTGTACACAGGACGAGCTCGGCGTCCGCTCTAACCCAGCATCAACATCCGGCCCCTCCCTCCCTGCTTCCAGCCTCTGACCATCTCCTGCCCGCAGCCTCTGATCATCTCCTGCCCGCAGCCTCTGACCATCTCCTGATTGCAGCCTCTGACCATCTCCTGCTTGCAGCCTCTGACCATCCCCTGCCCGCAGCCTCTGACCACCCCCTGCCTGCAGCCTCTGACTGTCTTCTGCCCGCAGCCTCTGGCCCTCTCCTGCTTGCAGCCTCTGACCATCTCCTTCCCGCAGCCTTTGACCGTCTCCTGCCCGCAGCCTCAGACCATCTCCTGCCCGCAGCCTCTGACCGTCTCCTGCCCACAGCCTCAGGCAGTCTCCTGCCTGCAGCCTCTGACCGTCTCTTGCCCGCAGCCTCTGACCATCTTCTGCCTCTGCAGCCTCTGGCCATCTCCTGCCCGCAGCATCTGACCATCTCCTGCCTGCAGCCTCTGACTATCTCCTGCCCGCAGCCTCTGATCATCTCCTGCTTGAAGCCTCTGATCATCTCCTGCTTGAAGCCTCTGACCATCTCCTGCCCGCAGCCTCTGATCATCTCCTGCCCGCAGCCTCTGACCATCTTCTGTTCCTGTATCCTGTCCGCAGCCTTTGACCATCTCCTGCCTGCAGCCTCTGACCATCTCCTGCTTGCAGCCTCTGGCCATCTCATGCCTGCAGCCTCTTACCATCTCCTGCTTGCAGCCTCTGACCATCTCCTGCCCACAGCCTCTGATCATCTCCTGCCCGCAGCCTCTGACCATCTCCTGCTTGCAGCCTCTGACCATCTCCTGCTTGCAGCCTCTGATCATCTCCTGCCCGCAGCCTCTGACCATCTCCTGTTCCTGTATCCTGTCTGCAGCCTCTGACCATCTCCTGCCCGCAGCCTCTGACCATCTCCTGCCCGCAGCCTCTGGTCATGTCCTGCTTGCAGCCTCTGACCATCTCCTGCCCGCAGCCTCTGATCATCTCCTGCCCGCAGCCTCTGACCATCTCCTGCTTGCAGCCTCTGACCATCTCCTGCCTCTGCAGCCTCTGGCCATCTCCTGCCCGCAGCCTCTGACCATCTCCTGCCCGCAGCCTCTGACTATCTCCTGCCCGTAGCCTCTGACCATCTCCTGCTTGCAGCCTCAAACCATCTCCTGCTTGCAACCTATGACCATCTCCTGCCCGCAGCCTCTGACCATCTCCTGCCTGCAGCCTCTGACCATCTCCTGTTCCTGTATCCTGTCCGCAGCCTTTGACCATCTCCTGCCCGCAGCCTCTGACCATCTCCTGCCTGCAGCCTCTGACCATCTCCTGCCTGCAGCCTCTGACCATCTCCTGCTTGCAGCCTCTGACCATCTCCTGCCTCTGCAGCCTCTGACCATCTCCTGCTTGCAGCCTCTGACCATCTCCTGCCCGCAGCCTCTGACCATCTCCTGCCCGCAGCCTCTGACCATCTCTTTCCCGCAGCCTTTGACCGTCTCCTGCCCGCAGCCTCAGACTATCTCTTGCCCGCAGCCTCTGACCGTCTCCCGCCCACAGCCTCTGACCGTCTCCCGCCCACAGCCTCTGACCGTCTCCCGCCCGCAGCCTCTGACCGTCTCCTGCCCGCAGCCTCAGGCCGTTTCCTGCCTGCAGTCTCTGACAGTCTCTTGCCCGCAGCCTCTGACCGTCTCCTGCCTCTGCAGCCTCTGGCCATCTCCTGCCTGCAGCCTCTGACCATCTCCTGCCTGCAGCCTCTGACTATCTCCTGCCTGCAGCCTCTGACCATCTCCTGCTTGCAGCCTCTGACCATCTCCTGCTTGCAGCCTCTGACCATCTCCTGCCCGCAGCCTCTGACCATCTCCTGTTCCTGTATCCTGTCCGCAGCCTTTGACCATCTCCTGCCCGCAGCCTCTGGCCATCTCCTGCTTGCAGCCTCTGACCATCTCCTGCCCACAGCCTCTGACCGTCTCTTGCCTGCAGCCTCTGACCATCTCCTGCCTCTGCAGCCTCTGGCCATCTCCTGCCCGCAGCCTCTGACCATCTCCTGCCTGCAGCCTCTGACTATCTCCTGCCCGCAGCCTCTGATCATCTCCTGCTTGAAGCCTCTGACCATCTCCTGCTTGCAGCCTCTGACCATCTCCTGCCCGCAGCCTCTGACCATCTCCTGCCCGCAGCCTCTGACCATCTTCTGTTCCTGTATCCTGTCCGCAGCCTTTGACCATCTCCTGCCTGCAGCCTCTGACCATCTCCTGCTTGCAGCCTCTGGCCATCTCATGCCTGCAGCCTCTTACCATCTCCTGCCCGCAGCCTCTGACCATCTCCTGCCCGCAGCCTCTGGCCATCTTCTGTTCCTGTATCCTGTCCGCAGCCTCTGACCTTCTCCTGCCCACAGCCTCTGATCATCTCCTGCCCGCAGCCTCTGACCATCTCCTGCTTGCAGCCTCTGACCATCTCCTGCTTGCAGCCTCTGATCATCTCCTGCCTGCAGCCTCTGACCATCTCCTGTTCCTGTATCCTGTCCGCAGCCTCTGACCATCTCCTGCCCGCAGCCTCTGACCATCTCCTTCCCGCAGCCTCTGGTCATGTCCTGCTTGCAGCCTCTGACCATCTCCTGCCCGCAGCCTCTGATCATCTCCTGCCCGCAGCCTCTGACCATCTCCTGCTTGCAGCCTCTGACCATCTCCTGCCTCTGCAGCCTCTGGCCATCTCCTGCCTGCAGCCTCTGACCATCTCCTGCCTGCAGCCTCTGACTATATCCTGCCCGCAGCCTCTGACCATCTCCTGCTTGCAGCCTCAAACCATCTCCTGCTTGCAACCTATGACCATCTCCTGCCCGCAGCCTCTGACCATCTCCTGCCCGCAGCCTCTGACCATCTCCTGTTCCTGTATCCTGTCCGCAGCCTTTGACCATCTCCTGCCCGCAGCCTCTGACCATCTCCTGCCTGCAGCCTCTGACCATCTCCTGCCTGCAGCCTCTGACCATCTCCTGCTTGCAGCCTCTGACCATCTCCTGCCTCTGCAGCCTCTGACCATCTCCTGCTTGCAGCCTCTGACCATCTCTTGCTTGCAGCCTCTAAACATCTCCTGCCCGCAGCCTCTGACCATCTCCTGCCCGCAGCCTCTGACCATCTCTTTCCCGCAGCCTTTGACCGTCTCCTGCCCGCAGCCTCAGACCATCTCTTGCCCGCAGCCTCTGACCGTCTCCCGCCCACAGCCTCTGACCGTCTCCCGCCCACAGCCTCTGACCGTCTCCCGCCCGCAGCCTCTGACCGTCTCCTGCCCGCAGCCTCAGGCCGTTTCCTGCCTGCAGCCTCTGACCGTCTCTTGCCCGCAGCCTCTGACCGTCTCCTGCCTCTGCAGCCTCTGGCCATCTCCTGCCCGCAGCCTCTGACCATCTCCTGCCTGCAGCCTCTGACTATCTCCTGCCTGCAGCCTCTGACCATCTCCTGCTTGCAGCCTCTGACCATCTCCTGCTTGCAGCCTCTGACCATCTCCTGCCCGCAGCCTCTGACCATCTCCTGCCCGCAGCCTCTGACCATCTCCTGTTCCTGTATCCTGTCCGCAGCCTTTGACCATCTCCTGCCCGCAGCCTCTGACCATCTCCTGTTCCTGTATCCTGTCCACAGTATTTGACCATCTCCTGCCCGCAGCCTCTGGCCATCTCCTGCTTGCAGCCTCTGACCATCTCCTGCCGACAGTCTCTGACCATCTCCTGCCCGCAGCCTCTGACCATCTCATGCCTGCAGCCTCTTACCATCTCCTGCTTGCAGCCTCTGACCATCTCCTGCCCACAGCCTCTGATCATCTCCTGCCCGCAGCCTCTGACCATCTCCTGCTTGCAGCCTCTGACCATCTCCTGCTTGCAGCCTCTGATCATCTCCTGCCCGCAGCCTCTGACCATCTCCTGTTCCTGTATCCTGTCCGCAGCCTCTGACCATCTCCTGCCCGCAGCCTCTGATCATCTCCTGCCTGCCGCCCCTGACCATCTCCTGCTTGCAGCCTCTGACCATCTCCTGCTTGCAGCCTCTGACCATCTCCTGTTTGCAGCCTATGACCATCTCCTGCCCACAGCCTCTGACCATCTCCTGTTCCTGTATCCTGTCCGCAGCCTCTGACCATCTCCTGCCCGCAGCATATGGCCATCTCCTGCCCGCAGCCTATGGCCATCTCCTGCCCGCAGCCTCTGACCATCTCCTGCCCGCAGACTTTGACCATCTCCTGCTTCCAGCCTCGGACCATCTCCTGTTCCTGTATCCTGTCCGCAGCCTCTGACCATCTCCTGCCCACACCCTCTGACCATCTCCTGCCCGCAGCCTCTGGCCATCTCCTGCTTGCAGCCTCTGACCATCTCCTGCCCGCATCCTCTGACCATCTCCTGCTCGCAGCCTCTGACCATCTCCTGCATGCAGCCTCTGACCATCTCCTGCTTGCAGCCTCTGACCATCTCTTGCCCGCAGCCTCTTACCATCTCCTGCCCGCAGCCTCTGACCATCTCCTGCCCGCAGCCTCTGACCATCTCCTGCCCGCAGCCTCTGATCATCTCCTGCCTGCAGCCTCTGACCATCTCCTGTTCCTGTATCCTGTCCACAGCCTCTGACCATCTCCTGCTTGCAGCCTCTGACCATTTCCTGCTTGCAGCCTCTGACCATCTCCTGCTTGCAGCCTCCATCTTCTGCCCTCAGTCTCTAACTATCTCCTGCCCGCAGCCTCTGACTGTCTTCTGCCCGCAGCCTCTGGCCCTCTCCTGCTTGCAGCCTCTGACCATCTCCTTCCCGCAGCCTTTGACCGTCTCCTGCCCGCAGCTTCAGACCATCTCCTGCCCGCAGCCTCTGACCGTCTCCTGCCCACAGCCTCTGACTGTCTCCCGCCCGCAGCCTCTGAATGTCTCCTGCCAGCAGTCTCAGGCCGTCTCCTGCCTGCAGCCTCTGACCGTCTCTTGCCCGCAGCCTCTGACCATCTCCTGCCTCTGCAGCCTCTGGCCATCTCCTGCCTGCAGCCTCTAACCATCTCCTGCCCACAGCCTCTGACCGTCTCCTGCCCACAGCCTCTGACCGTCTCCTGCCTGCAGCCTCTGACCATCTCCCGCCCGCAGCCTCTGACCGTCTCCTGCCCACAGCCTCAGGCCGTCTCCTGCCCGCACCCTCTGACCGTCTCCTGCCCGCACCCTCTGACCATCTCCTGCCTCTGCAGCCTCTGACCATCTCCTGCCTGCAGCCTCTGGCTATCTCCTGCCCGCAGCCTCTGACTATCTCCTGTCCGCAGCCTCTGACCATCTTCTGCCTCTGCAGCCTCTGACCATCTCCTGCCTGCAGCCTCTGGCTATCTCCTGCCCGCAGACTCTGACCATCTCCTGCCCGCAGCCTCTGGTCATCTCCTGCTTGCAGCCTCTGACCATCTCTTGCCCGCAGCCTCTGACCATCCTGAGCAACAGGACAGGCGCGCGCCCCCTACACGGCCGGGAAGCCCAGGACTTCATATGACGGCCACCCAGGATGGGAGATCCCATCTGTGGCCATCATATTACTATACGCGGGTATTGAAGTGGTTAATATCCATACCAGACCTGAAGGGCCTGGTATGGAATTTAGGGGGACCCCCACGCATTTTTTTTTTAAATTTTGGTTCGGAGTTCCCCTGTGGGGAATTCCCATGCCGTTTTTATCAATGAACTTTTATGTGTATTGCCGGACCGACAATTCATTATAGCCGGCGCTAGCGATAGTAGTTTTACATGATTTTTTTTTCCATTTTGCTGTCAGACTGTTCTAAACACAGGAAACATGCGCCCCTTTACAGGCATACTATAGACACCCCCCAGCTACGAAATTTAAAGGAATATTACACTTTTATTGTTTCACTTTAAGAATTATTAAAATCACTGCTCCCGAAAAAACGTCCGTTTTTAAAACTTTTTTTTGCATTGATCCATGTCCCCTGGGGCAGGACCCGGGTCCCCAAACACTTTTTATGACAATAACTTGCATATAAGCCTTTAAAATTAGCACTTTTGATTATTCATGTTCGTGTCCCATAGACTTTAACAGTGTTCGCGTGTTCAAACAAATTTTTTGCCTGTTCGCATGTTCTGGATACGAACCGAACAGGGGGGTGTTCGGCTCATCCCTAATTAGCACTAAGTAGAAGGACTGATACTGGGATAAGCATTGCCACCTAGCGAAATAACGGCCACCGAACCGACCAAATGTCTTCTTAATTACGCACTCTGTTGACTTAAGCTGGAACATTTATACTACAAGGATTTCCACAATTAATGCCGTTCAGCACTGTTGTTAAACCCGTTGTATTGGATATTCCTGCCTCTGACACCTTGTTACATTGTAATGTAAACCTTCTTTTTACTTACCAATTAAATTTTATGGAAAAAAAATAAAATTCCCCCTTCTTCCAGTAAAAAAAGTGCCCCTGCTAAAATCCTCCCTCCCAGCACACATATTTGCCCCCCCCCATCCCCCAAATCACCCAGCACAAATTCCTCACCTCCAACAAAAAAAAATCCTCCCCCCCTCAAACCTCCCCCCTCTTAGTACAAATTCTCTTTTGCAAATTTCCCCTCCTAACACAAATACCCCCATTCATCCCTACAAGCATAAATACCCCCCATTCATCCCTACAAGCACAAATTTCCCCCATTTATCTCTACAAGCACAAATCCCCCCCCCCCATGCCCCCTCCTAATTTTCTTCTCCTAGCACAAATACCCCCTCCTAGTACAAATCCTCCCTCCCAAATGTCCCCTCCTAGGTAAAATACCCCCCATTCATCCCTACAAGCACAAATCCCCCCCCCCCATGCCCCCTCCTAATTTTCTTCTCCTAGCACAAATACCCCCTTCTAGTACAAATCCTGACTCCCAAATTTCCCCTCCTAGCACAAATACCCCCATTCATCCCTACAAGCATACCCCCCCCCCCCCCAATGCCTCCTCCGAATTTTCCTATCGTAGCACAAATACCCCCAACTAGTACAAATCCTCCCTCCCAAATGTCCCCTCCTAGCTAAAATACCCCCCATTCATCCCTATAAGCCAAAATATCCCCCCCATGCCCCCTCCCAATTTTCTTCTCCTAGCACAAATACCCCCTCCTAATACAAATCCTCCCTCCCAAATGTCCCCTCCTATCACAAATACCCCCCATTCATCCCTACAAGCAAAAATACTCCCCATTCATCCCTACAAGCACAAATACCCCCCCCCCCCCCATGCCCCCGCCTAATTTTCTTCTCCTAGCACAAATACCCCCTCCTAATACAAATTCTCCCTCCCAAATGTCCCTTCCTATCACAAATACCCTTCATTCATCCCTACAAGCACAAATACTCCCCATTCATCCCTACAAGCACAAATACACCCCATTCATCCCTACAAGCACAAATACCCCCCATGCCCCCTCCCAATTTTCTTCTCCTAGCACAAATACCCCCTCCTAGTACAAATCCTCCCTCCCAAATGTCCCCTCCTAGCATATGAGCAACTAACGAAACCTAAGACAAAAGGAGGCCTTGGTCTCCCAGACCTTCAGAAATACTATTGTGCCTGTCACCTCTCTAGAATTGTAGACTTTTCATTACATGGCCATTGTAAAGACTGGGTTGCTCTCAAATACACATTCTCCACTCTACCACTACGATCTCTGCCTTGGACCTCGACCCGAAATTCCCCACGGATCCTGAAGAATCACCCGCTCATTGACCCAACACTCCGGTGTTTCAAAGACGCCTGTCAAAAACTATACCTCTCCTCTAACCCTGGACCCCTTACATCTGTAAGACTCAATGCGGCAGTCCCACCTGGTATGTCCACACACTTCCTAGCAGATATCTGGAGACACTCAGAGGTTCTAGCCTACCACTTCTTCCGACTGGGCCTACTTCTAGAGTATTCCTCCCTACCAGCTAATATGGATAACATTCCCTTTCCTCTCTGGACGTATTACCAGGTCAGACATTTCCTAAAAGAAGCTGATCGTGCCTCCTCCGCCTCTCGCCCGCTCACTCCTTTCGGGCAGCTAGGCTCTCACTCTACACCCCAACAGCATGTGATCTCAATCATTTATAACTTACTCTCCTCTGAAAGCTTGATGAAAACTAACAAAGCATGATTAAGCTGGGAAAGAGACCTGCAAATAGAGATGACAGAGGCACAATGGGAACATATATCTACAATAACACATAAGGGCTCCCTCAATGTCTCGATCCATGTTCACATGTTCTGGATACGAACCGAACAGGGGGGTGTTCAGCTCATCCCTAATTAGCACTAAGTAGAAGAACTGATACTTGGATAAGCATTGCCACCTAGCGAAATAACGACCACCGAACCGACCGAATGTCTTCTTAATTACGCACTCTGTTGACTTAAGCTGGAACATTTTTACTACAACGATTGTCCACAATTAATGACGTTCAGCACTGTTGTTAAACCTGTTGTATTGGATATTCCTGCCTCTGGCACCTTGTTACATTGTAATGTAAACCTTCTTTTTACTTACCAATTAAATTCTATGGAAAAAAAAAAAAAATTCCCCCTCCTTCCAGTAAAAAAAAAAAAGTTCCCCTGCTAAAATCCTCCCTCCCAGCACACATACTTGCCCCCCCCCCAAATTCCCCAGCACAAATGCCCCACCTCCAACAAAAAAAAAGAAATCCCCCCCCCTCAAACCTCCCTCCTCTTAGTACAAATTCTCCCCTCCCAACTTTCTTCTCCTAGCACAAATACCCCCTCATAGTACAAATTCTCCCTCCCAAATGTCCCCTCCTATCACAAATACCCCCCATTCATCCCTACAAGCACAAATATCCCCCATTCATCCCTACAAGCACAAATACCCCCCCCCATGCCCCTCCCAATTTTCTTCTCCTAGCACAAATACCCCCTCATAGTACAAATTCTCCCTCCCAAATGTCCCCTCCTATCACAAATACCCCCCGTTCATCCCTACAAGCACAAATACCCCCCATTCATCCCTACAAGCACAAATACCCCCCCCCCATGCCCCTCCCAATTTTCTTCTCCTAGCACAAATATCCCCTCCTAGTACAAATCCTCCCTCCCAAATGTCCCCTCCTAGCACAAATACCCCCTATTCATCCCTACAAGCACAAATACTCCCTATTCATCCCTACAAGCACAGATACCCCCCATGCCCCTCCCAATTTTCTTCTCCTAGCACAAATACCCCCTCCTAGTACAAATCCTCCCTCCCAAATGTCCCCTCCTAGCATATGAGCAACTAACGAAACCTAAGACAAAAGGAGGCCTTGGTCTCCCAGACCTTCAGAAATACTATTGGGCCTGTCACCTCTCTGGAATTGTAGACTGGCCATTACATGACCACGGTAAAGACTGGGTTGCTCTCAAATACACATTCTCCACTCTACCACTACGATCTCTGCCTTGGACCTCGACCCGACATACCCCACGGATCCTGAAGAATCACCCGCTCATTGACCCAAACTCCGGTGTTTCAAAGACGCCTATCGAAAACTATACCTCTCCTCTAACCCTGGACCCCTTACATCTGTAAGACTCAATCCGGCATTCCCACCTGGTATGTCCACACACTTCCTAGCCGACATCTGTCAACACTCAGAGGTTCTAGCCTACCACTTCTTCCGACTGGGCCTACTTCTAGAGTGCTCCTCCTTACCAGCTAATATGGATAACCATATGCCTTTCCTCTCTGGACATATTTCCAGGTCAGACATTTCCTAAAAGAAGCTGATCGTGCCTCCTCCGTCTCTCGCCCGCTCACTCCTTTCGGGCAGATATGCTCTCGCTCTACACCCCAACAGCATGTGATCTCAATCATTTATAACTCACTCTCCTCTGAAAGCTTGTTGAAAACTAACAAAGCATGTTTAAGCTGGGAAAGAGACCTGCAAATAGAGATGACTGAGGCACAATGGGAACACATATCTACAATAACACATAAGGGCTCCCTCAATGTCTCGATCCAGGAAAACAATTGCAAAATCTTAATGCACTGGTATAGAACCCCAGTAATTCTCAACAAATATGATCCTGCCCTCTCTGAAAAATGCTGGAGATGTTCCAAGGAAACAGGTACTCTAGCACACATATGGTGGTCCTGCCCCTTAATCCAGCCGTTCTGGACAAAAGTCAGAGAACTGATGTCACAAAATTCTACCTACACCCTAGAACACACCCCAACTCAACTCCTCCTTCACCATTCATAGCTACTGACACATCACTACCGCAAAACGCTAATACCACCTCTGTTAGATGCAGCCAAAATGTCTATTCCTCTTTATTGGGGTTCAACCCAGGTTCCAACCATCTCTGAAAGGCTCAGCAGAGTAGAAAAAATTGTGGAAATGGAAGAACTAATCTCCATAGCCAAAGACTGTCCAACCAAATTTTCACATACATGGGCCTGTTGGACCCACTTTCGCACCACAGCCAAATTCAAACTATTGACAAACCAAGCCCCGACGAACCAAACACCCCAAGACAATTGCACCCCTTGACGACTCTACTCTTATAGTCCAAAAGCTGACCCCATCAAAACATGAGAGGACTGGCCTCCCTCCCCTACACAAGGGGAGATTGAGGGAGGACCATTCTCGATCTTTATAAGCAAGCACCCTAATATCTCCAATGAGTGATGCCAACCACCCGTTAATTTACAGGCAGCCCGTAAATTTCACCCCATTTTCGAGGGTGCCCGTGAATGTCCGTTACGGGCAGCCGGTGCCCGTAAAAAAGATGGCTGCTCGCCGGATATGCAAATGCGCAGTTCCGAAGCCTGCAGGACTCGGGAAAGATCGTACAAGTTTGGCTGGGTGGCACATGCGCAGTAATGTAATGTCGCCGCCTAGCGCCATTTTTAAACGGAAGCCACCACTCGTTCTTCTCGGCGGTTCAGCAGGGGGGAGCGCAACGGTGCAGAGAGGAGCAACGTGATGGGCCACAGGAGGACACTGTGCCTGACTGTGACTGGAGGGATGAAAGGGATACAGTCACAGTGAGTCATTGATAGAAGGCGGACACTTGGACTGACTGATGTGGAGACAGGTATAGTAATATGAAGGGGGACAGTGGAGGAAATTACCACTTCCACAGCTTTTAACAATCTCCTGCCCGCAGCCTCTGACCATCTCCTGCTCGGCAGCCTCTGACCATCTCCTGCCCGCAGCCTCTGACCATCTCTTGCCCGCAGCCTCTGTCCATCTCCTGCCCGCAGCCTCTGACCATCTCCTGCCCGCAGCCTCTGACCATCTCCTGCCCATAGCCTCTGACCATCTCTTGCCCGCAGCCTCTGGCCATCTCCTGCCCGCAGCCTCTGACCATCTCCTGCCCGCAGCCTCTGACCATATCCTGTCCCTAGCCTCTGACCATCTCCTGCCCGCAGCCTCTGACCATCTCCTGCCCGCAGCCTCTGACCATCTCCTGCCCGCAGCCTCTGACCATATCCTGTCCCTAGCCTCTGACCATCTCCTGCCCGCAGCCTCTGACCATCTCCTGCCCGCAGCCTCTGACCATCTCCTGCCTGCAGCCTCTGACCATCTCCTGCTTGCAGCCTCTGACCATCTCCTGCCCGCAGCCTCTGACCATCTCCTGCCCCTAGCCTCTGACCATCTCCTGCCCGCAGCCTCTGACCATCTCCTGCCCGCAGCCTCTGACCATCTCCTGCCCCTAGCCTCTGACCATCTCCTGCCCGCAGCCTCTGATCATCTCCTGCCCGCAGCCTCTGACCATCTCCTGCCCGCAGCCTCTGGCCATATCCTGCCCGCAGCCTCTGACCATCTCCTGCCCGCAGCCTCTGACCATCTCCTGCCCGCAGCCTCTGACCATCTCCTGCCCGCAGCCTCTGACCATCTCCTGCCCGCAGCCTCTGACCATCTCCTGCCCGCAGCCTCTGACCATCTCCTGCCCGCAGCCTCTGACCATCTCCTGCCCGCAGCCTCTGACCATCTCCTGCCCGCAACCTCTGACCATCTCCTGCCCATAGCCTCTGACCATCTCCTGTCAAAAACCGTCTCTTGTGTCAAAAACCGTCTCTTGTATTTTTTAACCTTTTTGACACTTTTTTGTGAAATGGTATAGGTACATTTGTACTCCATTACCAATTCACACAGGGGGGGCCGGGATCTGGATTTTTGGGGGGACCCCACGCCATTTCTTTTAAAATTCTGGCACAGGGTTCCCCTTAAAAACCATACCAGACCTGAAGGGTCTGGTATGGATTTTGAGGGGGACCCCCACGCCAATTTTTTTAAAATTTTGGTTCGGGGTTCCCCTGTGGGGAAATTCCATGCCGTTTTTATCAATGGACGTTTATGTGTATTGCCGGACCGACAATTCATTATAGCCGGCGCTAGCGATAGTAGTTTTACATGACTTTTTTTTCTTTAGAAATGTCATTTTGCTGTCAGACTGTTCTAAACACGGGAAACATGCGCCCCTTTACAGGCATACTATAGACACCCCCCAGGTACGAAATATAAAGGGATATTACACTTTTATTGTTTGACTTTAAGCATTATTAAAATCACTGCTCCTGAAAAAACGGACGTTTTTAAAACTTTTTTTTGCATTGATCCATGTCCCCTGGGGCAGGACCCGGGTCCCCAAACACTTTTTATGACAATAACTTGCATATAAGCCTTTAAAATTAGCGCTTTTGATTATTCATGTTCGTGTCCCATAGACTTTAACGGTGTTTGCGTGTTTGAACTTATTTTTTGCCTGTTCACATGTTCTGGAAACGAACCGAACCGGGGGGTGTTCAGCTCATCCCTAATTAGCACTAAGTAGAAGGACTGATACTGGGATAAGCATTGCCACCTAGCGAAATAACGACCACCGAACCGACCAAATGTCTTATTAATTACGCACTCTGTTGACTTAAGCTGGAACATTTTTACTACAAGGATTTCCACAATTAATGCCGTTCAGCACTGTTGTTAAACCTGTTGTATTGGATTTTCCTGCCTCTGGCACCTTGTTACATTGTAATGTAAACCTTCTTTTTACTTACCAATAAAATTTTATGGAAAAAAAATATAATTCCCCCTTCTTCCAGTAAAAAAAAAAGTGCCCCTGCTAAAATCTTACCTCCCAGCACACATATTTGCCCCCCCCCCCCATCCCCCAAATCACCCAGCACAAATTCCTCACCTCCAACAAAAAAAAATCCTCCCCCCCTCAAACCTCCCCCCTCTTAGTACAAATTCTCTTTTCCAAATTTCCCCTCCTAGCACAAATACCCCCCATTCATCCCTACAAGCACAAATACCCCCCCCCCCATGCCCCTTCCCAATTTTCTTCTCCTAGCACAAATATCCCCTCCTAGCACAAATCCCCCCCCCCAATTTTCCCTATTAGTACAACACCCCGCCTAAAAAAATGTCCCCTTCTAGCACAAATCCCCAAATACCCCCCAAATTTCCCCTTCTAAAACAATTCTTACCCCTCCAAATCCCCCCACCTAGTACAAATCCTCCCTCCATAATTTCCCCTCCTAGCACAAATACCCCCCAATCATCCCTACAAGCACAAATATCCCCCATTTATCCCTACAAGCACAAATACCCCCCATTGATCCCTGCAAGCACAAATACCCCCCCCCAATACCCCCTCCCAATTTTCTTCTCCTAGCACAAATACCCCCCATTCATCCCTACAAGCACAAATACCCCTCCCCCCCATGCCCCCTCCCAATATTCTTCTCCTAGCACAAATACCCCCCATTCATCCCTACAAGCACAAATACCCCTCCCCCCCATGCCCCCTCCCAATATTCTTCTCCTAGCACAAATACCCCCCATTCATCCCTACAAGCACAAATACCCCCATTCATTACTACAAGCACAAATATCCCCCCCCCATGCCCCCTCCCAATTTTCTTCTCCTAGCACAAATACCCCCCATTCATCCATACAAGCACAAATACCCCCCATTCATCCATACAAGCACAAATACCCCCATTCATTACTACAAGCACAAATATCCCCCCCCCATGCCCCCTCCCAATTTTCTTCTCCTAGCACAAATACCCCCCATTCATCCATACAAGCACAAATACCCCCATTCATCCCTACAAGCACAAATACCCCCCCCCCATGCCCCCTCCCAATATTCTTCTCCTAGCACAAATACCCCCCATTCATCCCTACAAGCACAAATTAACCCCCCCCCCCCCCATGCCCCCTCCCAATTTTCTTCTCCTAGCACAAATACCCCCTCCCCAATTTCCCCTTCTAAAACAATTCTTACCCCCCCCAAATCCCCCCACCTAGTACAAATCCTCCCTCCATAATTTCCCCTTCTAGCACAAATACCCCCCAATCATCCCTATTCGCTCAAATCCCCCCCCCTAAAAAAAATCCCCCCTTCTGGCTCAAATCCTCTTCCCCCACCCCCTCCCTCAACACAAATCCCTCTAAGACCCGAAAAAAGTTCTGGAGCTCAAATTGGGCAGATTTGCGTGTTTTTGGTGCATTTTAGATCCCCTTAGTAATGAATGAAAATGCGCAATTTGCTCGTTTTAGCGCAATTTTCTGCTCAAATGAAAAAAAATGTAAAAAAAAAAAAAAAAACAGTAAAAATATATAAATAAATAAATATAAAATAAATACACAAATAACTAAAAATCATCATAAATAAATAATAAATAAAATAAATTAATCATATGTAATAATACATAAATAAAAACGAATTAACCCCCACCCTTATTAAACTATATTAAATATATTATTATTATTATTATTACAAATAATAATATATTTAATATATATTTTATTTTTATTATTATTGGTAATAATAATGATAATAAACACCTGAACGAAAAAATATTATCAATATTAATAATAATAATAATAATAATTTAAAAAAAGTATTATTATTATTTATTTGTTTATTTATTTTGGGTTAGGCTGCGTTCACATATGTGCGAATTGGATGAGGGTTCCCAATCGCAAAAGGGTCCTGTGCATGTTTGGGTCCGGTTCAGGTGTGACTTTTCAGGCAAAAATTTAGACCTGATCCGGTGAACAGACACGCACCGGACCCCAGGCACAAAAATCCGCGGCTATACATATGTTCACCTGGCCGTAGGGTGTTTAGTTATTTTTTATATATTTGTTAGTTTTTTTTTTTTTTTTTTAAGGGTTAAGTTTAGGAGTTAATTATTTTCTTTATTATTACATACGTTTCATTTATTGTATTTATTTATGATTATTTTTATTTATTTGTGTATTTATTTTACATTTATTTATTCATTTATATTTTTTATTAGTATCATTAATATTATAAGTAGTAGTAGTATTATTAACACTCTAACCCTAACAATAATAATAAAAAAAATAACCCTAACCCCCAACCCCTAATCCTTAGGCTCTGTTGACACCTGAGCGATCCAAATCCAAATTTGCGGCAAATCGCGGGACACTTGTGCGATGCCATTACTTTTTGCTTTTTTTTAAATTATTATTATTCAATGTTTTTATTTTTATTATTATAATTCATTTATTATTATTTTATTTTTTGTTAGGGTAAGGGGTTAGAGTGAAGGTTAGGTTACTTCTTAATGGTACCCCAATTGTGGCACGATTTTGTCACGCGATAAATCGTGCTGCAATCGCGCTGCAATCGCGACTGCTTGTCGCTCAAAAAGGAGCAGGAGCTTCTTCTGAGCGAAAGCGCCACGCATTGCGATTTGCCGCGATTGGGGTGCCCATTAAGAAGTAACCTAACCTTCAATCTAACCCCTTACCCTAACAAAAAAAATGATTGATGAGTAATAATGACGCAACGCTGTATAGAAAAGCGCAAATTGCGCATAAAAACGCACAAAAAAAAAAATCTCAGGTGTGAATGTCACCTAAATCACCACTCACTAGCCTAGCACATCCTCTATCAGTTCCCCCAAACAATTCTTACCCCTACCACACTCCAAATCCCTCCCCCCATCTCCTCATGGCACCCCCCCACCTCACATGATACCACAGTGCCCCTCCTGCCCATCCCTTGTCCCGGCCCTGCTCGCACCTGTTGTACCCTCTGAGCACTCCAATGCCCTGGTGGCTCGTTACCTCCTGGACCTTTCAGCCTTCCTGCATCTCTGTAAGTTCCATCAAAACGTTCACACCAAACTATTGGTACATTAAAAAAAAAGTGTCTTGGGATGGAGATGTGGTGGCCTCTGTAGAAGACCTCAAGCTTCAGAAGTGAAGTCCCACCCTTCCGTTCCCCCCCTCAGTACCTGTCCTAGTCTGCTGTCAGGGTCTCCCCGTAGGTCTGTCTCCGTGTACTTCTGCCGGCTCCCAAGGGTTCTTGTTTGTGTTACTATAAATCCCAAATTACTGGACTAACATCTCCTAAATTACTGGACTGGACTGACTTCATTCCATAAAGTGTGTAGGCAAAGGACACTCCCCACCGTGCCTCCAGGTACAGGGACGCTGATCAATTCATCTGTAAAAAAAAAGATTGGGAGAAATCTACAGCTGATCATAGAGATGATCTGGAACGTCCCCCATCATCTCTATAGTCTAGGAAACCGCAAGCCATGAGTAATTTGTCACTAGGGATGAGCCGAACACCCCCCGGTTCGGTTCGCATCCAGAACATGCGAACGGACCGAAAGTTTGCACGAACATTCGAACACCGTTAAAGTCTATGGGACTCGAATGTGAGAAAACAAAACTGCAAATTTTAAAGGCTAATATGCAAGTTATTGTCCTAAAAAGTGTTTGGGGACCCGGGTCCTGCCCCAGGGGACATGGAACAATGGAAAAGAAAGTTTTAAAAACTGCCTTTTTTTCGGGAGCAGTGATTTTAATGATGCTTAAAGTGAAAAAAAAAGTGAAATATTCCTTTAAATTTTGTACCGGGGGGGTGTCTATAGTATGCCTGTAAAGGGGCGCATGTTTCCCGTGTTTAGAACAGTCCGAGAGCAAAATGACATTTCTAAAGGAATAAAAGTCATTTAAAACTGCTTGCAGCTTTAATGTAATGTCGGGTCCTGGCAATATGGATGAAAATTATTGAATAAAACAACATGGGTACCCCCCAGTCCATTACCAGGCCCTTTGGGTCTTGTATGGATATTAAGGGGAACCCCGCATCCAAATTAAAAAAAGGAAAGGCGTGTGGCCCCCAGGCCCCATATACTCTGAACAGCAGTATAGAGGCGGTGCAAACAAGACAGGGACTGTAGGTTTGTTCTTGTGTAGAATCTGTTTGTAATTTGGAACAGGTACATTTTGTAAGTGTAGCTCCAGCCAAAAAATCTGATTTTAAGCTTTTTGGAAAACATAGGGAAGGGTTATCTGTAACATTTGTTTTGTCTGTGGCCCCATTCTGAAGATTTCACCTCACTTTCTGTCCCAATGACAATTGGATTTTGAACATTTTGGGTTATTAAGGAAACAAGGATTAGTGATAAAACATCAGTGGAGACACCTTTTTCCCATATTAACTCTTACAGGAGAAAATTTTCCCTTCCTAGGGGTAGAATTTCTCTCACTTCCTGTTGTCTCCCTTCTTGAAAATAGGGGACCGCCCGTATATACTATACGGTCTGCCCTATACACTCTAATTACATACCCCTGTTGAACAGGGTCAGAAAAATTGGGCCTTTGGTGGTGGTGTTGCCACAACACTGTAAGCCCTCATAGTTACTCTTGGTGGGTGCAAGAACGAGCCCTGCTGTGAAATATTAGATCAAAAATTGTAATTACATGCCCCTGTTAAACAGGGGCAGAAAAATTGGGCCTTAGGCACTGGTGCTGGTGCCACAACACTGCAACCCCTCACAGATACTCTAGTTGAGCGCAGGAACGAGCCCTGCTGCAAATATTACAGCAAAAATTGTAATTACATGCCCCTGTTAAACAGGGGCTGAAAAATTGGGCTTTAAGTGGTGCCCAGAACCAAAAATGTTCTTAGAAGCTATCAACATGAACATTGAGAAGGAATAGAATAGTCACTCAGCATAACAGGATAGTCACTCAGCATCAGCATAGGCAGTCTTCAAGGGATCTCACATTTATAAAAAAATTCATGTTACATCAGCATCAGGTGCTTGGTAGCTTGTGATCCAAGACTGATTCATTTTTATGAAGGTGAGCTGATCAGCTGAGTCTGTGGACAGGCGCACTCTGTGATCATTTACCAAGCCTCCAGCAGCACTGAATGTGCATTCAGAAAGAACGCTGGATGCAGGACAGGCCAGTAGCTCAATTGCATACTGTGCAAGCTCTGGCCAGTGATCCATCCTCAAGACTCAGTAACCCAGTAGATTTTCAGTTGCTTGCCCCAAGGTATTCCTGCTCCATGTAAATCGGGCGCTGGCGATGGTTGCTGGAATCGATCAGACCTTGGGGCTGTGGACTAAAAAATTGTCTGAACGCATCGGTCAGACGGCCACCTTCTCCACCGCTCCTTCTGTGACTGACCGAAGCCTCAATAACACGTTGTCCAGGAGGACCAGGAAATTGTAACTTCCCAGGCTCTGGAAACGCATTGCACAAACCTTTCTGCAAGGCCTCCCAAAGATATTTCATCCTCTGCTCCCTCTGCGAAGGCTGGATAAGTTCCGCAACCTTACCCTTGTAACGTGGATCAAGAAGGGTTGCCAGCCAGTACTGATCCCTCACCTTGATACCACAAATCCGAGGGTCCTTTCGCAGGCTTTGCAGGATCAGGGAGGCCATGCAGCGTAGGTTTGCTGAGGCATTCTGTCCGGTGTCCTCTGGGTCACTAAGGACGACATGATCCGCAGCCACCTCCTCCCAGCCACGTGCAAGTCCATGGGTTTCTGGGGACTGAAAATGATCCCTTGAAGACTGCTGCTGATGCTGAGTGCTAGGCTCCACCCCCATGCTGACACAATCCTTGTCCTCCTCCTCCTCCTCTTCCTTTGTGATAGGCAGGCCTGCAGGAATACTGTCTGGATAAAGGGGGCCTTGAGAGGTAAGGAAGTCCTCCTCTTCATCCCTCTGTTCTACCTCAAGTGCCCTGTCCATTATTCCACGCAGTGTGTGCTCCAACAGGAAGACAAGAGGGACAGTATCACTGATGCATGCACTGTCGCTGCTCACCATCCTCGTGGTCTCCTCAAATGGTGACAGGACAGTGCATGCATCCTTGATCATTAGCCACTGGCGTGGCAAAAAGAAGCCAAGCTCCCCTGACCCTGTCCTGGTGCCATACTTGCACAGGTACTCATTGATGGCCCTCTGCTGCATGTGCAGCTGCTGCAGCATTGCCAACGTTGAGTTCCACCTGGTGGGCATGTCACAGATTAGGCGGTTCTTGGGCAGGTTGCAATCCTTTTGAAGGTCAGCCAGCCGAGCACTGACATTATAATACCGGCAGAAATGCCCACAGACTTTCCTGGCCTGCCTCAGGAGGTCCTGTAAGCCCGGGTACCTGCACAAGAACCGCTGCACCACCAAATTAAGGACGTGAGCCAAGCAGGGAACATGGGTGAAGTGTCCCTGTCAGAGGGCGGAGAGGAGGTTGGTGCCATTGTCGCAAACCACCATTCCTGGCTGAAGCTGGCATGGTGTCAACCACCTGTGAACCTGCCCCTGCAGAGCTGCCAGAATCTCTGCCCAGTGTGGCTCCTGTCCCCTAAGCAGACCAACTCAAGCACCGCATGGCATCTTTTTGCCTGAGTGCTTGCGTAGCCCCTAGAACACCTACGGAGCACTGCTGGTTCAGAGGACAAATCTGCACAGGAAGAGGCCATAGAGGAAGAAGAAGAGGAGGGGTGGAGGAGAGAGGTCTGGCAGTTTTACCACTACCAGCATTTTGGAGGCGTGGTGGTGGAACAAGCTCCAACATTACTGCACCCTGTCCTGCATCCTTCCCATCTGCCAGCAGAGTTACCCAGTGCACCGTGAAAGAAAGGTAACATCCCTGTCCATACCTGCTGGACCATGAGTCAGCGGTAATATGCACCTTACCACCGACCGCCCTGTCCAAAGAGGCCAAGACATTGTCTTCCACATGCCAGTAGAGAACCTGAATGGCCTTACGATAAAAAAAGGGGCATTTGGGAACCTGCCACTGAGGTACTGCACATTCCACAAATTCTCAAAAGGGGGCAGAGTCTACCAGCTGAAAAGGCAGCAGTTGGAGTTCTAGCAATTTAGCCAACCTAGCATTCAGCCGCTAAGCATGTGGATGGCTGGGACCGAATTTCTTTTGACGATTTAGCAACTGGGGTAGGGAAATTTGCCTGCTACAATCGGATTTAGGTGTACCGATAGCAGATTGCCCGCATGTGCTTGGGACACCTAATTCTACACCTTCATTCCTGTCAGTGCTGGTTTCTGAGAGGACTGAAGGTATAGTGGGGTTGGAGTTCCCAGCTGATGAGGAGCAAGGAGAGGTCCGCCTTGTTCTTTAGTGTGGGTCTTTTAAGTAATGTTGCCAACAGACTGCGTGGGAGCTCGATATATATCTGGTCAAGCATGTGGTGCCCAAGCGGCTGCTGTTTTGGCCACGCTTGATACGCTTCAGAAATATGTTTCAAACAGCAACGGTGCGATCTGTTGCACACATCTCAAAAAAGGTCCACACCAAAGAAATTTTGAAAAAACGCGCGGAGTCAGCAGCGCCCTGCAAATGCGGAGCTCTGCGGTGTGATGCAGTTGGTTTGCTGTCTCTAAGCTGGCCCCTGGAGGGCATCCTGCCTCATTGGAGATGTGCCTCCTCCTCCTCCCCCTCTCTTCTATCAGACACCCACGTAGAGTCAGTGACCTCATCATTCCCTCCCTCTTCGCCACTGGAGCAAACCTGGCAGTATGCTGCAGCTGGGGGAACGTGACTTCCAGTTTCTTGTCCTTCTTGGACACCCCCTCTCTCTGGGCTAACGTTACTGCCTTCATCCTCAGCCTGGGTACCATCATCAGAGCCCTCAAAACACTGCGCATCCTCCTGCAGCATGTACCTGACACTGTGGTCGAACAGTTTGGGGGACTCCTCAGGACATGATGGTGGGGCTAGGGAAGGAGTGACTGATGCCAATGAGCCGATGAAATAGGCCGCTTTGGTAGCTGCATTGGCAACCAAACTTCTCTTAGCCAGAGGATAAGGAGGATGAGGACAGCTTTGTGATCGACTCTACCAACTACCCCAGAAGCTATCTGGGGCCTACTGGTTCAGAGGTGGTCCTGTGCTGTCTGTCCTGCGGGAAGAAGCCGAGCAATTGAAAGATCCAGGGGAGGACTCATCTTGGAGAGGACCATGTGAAAGTTATCTCAAGAAGAGCCTGTTGACTCAATTGGAGGATGCATCCTAACCAAATCTACCTCACAGTACTGCCGGGTCGGCTTAAAGGTTCTGGTACTGTGTTGCTGTGTTCGTTCAACTAATACTAAATCCTGTGGCAGAGGATCGTCCAACTAATACTAAATCCTGTGGCAGAGGATTGTTCAACCATTATTGTTCCTATAAAGTCTGAGCCAGAGACTTTTGTCTGTGCATCATTCATGCTGCTAGGTCAGCAAGAGAGGCCTACCTGGGTGAGCAAGACCAGATTTTTGCTGCAGAGGTTCGCGCCGCCGGCCGCTAGAGGTCTACTCCGGCCGCCATTTTCAAGAAGACCTTAGAAGTAGGCTGGCCAGATGCCTACAATAGAGATTGAGCTGCAGCACCGCCCACCCCCTGGCCCGATCGGCCACCCAGTCTCTGTGACCTGTTATGGAAAAGGGCGGAGGATAGCCTGGATGTCACAGAGGGGGGCTGTATAGTCTGGATGTCATGGAGGGGCAGTCTGGATGTCATGTGGGGGCAGTCTGGATGTCACGGGGGGGCCAGTCTGGATGCCATGGGGGGGCAGTCTGGATGTCACAGGGGGGGCCAGTCTGGATGTTACAAGGGTGGGCCAGTCTGGATGCACGGGGGGCGGTCTGGATGTCACAGGGGGGGGCTGTATAGTCTGGATGTCACAGGGGGGGCCAGTCTGGATGTCACGGGGGGGCTAGTCTGGATGTCATGGGGGGGCTAATAGTCTGGATGTCACAGGGGGGCTGTATAGTCTGGATGTCACGGGGGGCCGTATAGTCTGGATGTCACAGGGGGGCTGTATAGTCTGGATGTCACGGGGGGCTGTATAGTCTGGATGTCACGGGGGGGGCAGTCTGGATGTCACAGGTGGGCTGTATAGTCTGGATGTCACGGGGGGTACCGTATAGTCTGGATGTCACGGGGGGTACCGTATAGTCTGGATGTCACGGGGGGGCCAGTGTGGATGTCACGGGGGGGAATATAGTCTGGATGTCGCGGGGGGCTGTATAGTCTGAAAGTCATAGGGGGGCTGTATAGTCTGGATGTCATGGGGGGCAAGTCTGGATGTCATGGGGGGGCTGTATAGTCTGGATGTCATGGGGGGGCTGTATAGTCTGGGTGTCACAGGGGGGCGTATAGTCTGGATGTCACAGGGGGGCTGTATAGTCTGGATGTCACGGGGGGCTGTATAGTTTGGATCTCACAGGTGGGGCCAGTCTGGATGTCACGGGGGGCCGTATAGTCTGGATGTCACAGTGGGGGGGCCATATAGCCTGGATGTCACAGGGGGGCTGTATAGTCTGGATGTCACAGAGGGGCACCAGATGTAAGGAGGACTGATGGGGACACAGATGTAAGGAGGACTGATGGGGATACAGATGTAAGGAGGACTAATGGGGACACCACCACATGTAAGGAGGACTGATGGGGACACAGATGTAAGGAGGACTGATGGGGACACAGATGTAAGGAGGACTGACGGGGACACAGATGTAGGGCGGGCTGATGGGGACACCACAACATGTAAGGAGGACTGATGGGGACACAGATGTAAGGAGGACTGATGGGGACACAGATGTAAGGAGGACTGATGGGGACACAGATGTAGGGAGGGCTGATGGGGACACCACGACATGTAAGGAGGACTGATGGGGACACAGATGTAAGGAGGACTGATGGGGACACAGATGTAAGGAGGACTGATGGGGACACAGATGTAGGGAGGGCTGATGGGGACACCACGACATGTAAGGAGGACTGATGGGGACACAGATGTAAGGAGGACTGATGGGGACACAGATGTAAGGAGGACTGATGGGGACACAGATGAAAGGAGGACTGATGGGGACACAGATGTAGGGAGGGCTGATGGGGACACCACGACATGTAAGGAGGACTGATGGGGACACAGATGTAAGGAGGACTGATGGGGACACAGATGTAAGGAGGACTGATGGGGACACAGATGAAAGGAGGACTGATGGGGACACAGATGTAAGGAGGACTGATGGGGACACAGATGTAAGGAGGACTGATGGGGACACAGATGAAAGGAGGACTGATGGGGACACAGATGTAAGGAGGACTGATGGGGACACAGATGAAAGGAGGACTGATGGGGACACAGATGTAAGGAGGACTGATGGGGACACAGATGTAGGGAGGGCTGATGGGGACACCACGACATGTAAGGAGGACTGATGGGGACACAGATGTAAGGAGGACTGATGGGGACACAGATGTAAGGAGGACTGATGGGGACACAGATGTAGGGAGGGCTGATGGGGACACCACGACATGTAAGGAGGACTGATGGGGACACAGATGTAAGGAGGACTGATGGGGACACAGATGTAAGGAGGACTGATGGGGACACAGATGAAAGGAGGACTGATGGGGACACAGATGTAGGGAGGGCTGATGGGGACACCACGACATGTAAGGAGGACTGATGGGGACACAGATGTAAGGAGGACTGATGGGGACACAGATGTAAGGAGGACTGATGGGGACACAGATGAAAGGAGGACTGATGGGGACACAGATGTAAGGAGGACTGATGGGGACACAGATGTAAGGAGGACTGATGGGGACACAGATGAAAGGAGGACTGATGGGGACACAGATGTAAGGAGGACTGATGGGGACACAGATGAAAGGAGGACTGATGGGGACACCAGATGTAAGGAGGACTGATGGGGACACAGATGTAAGGAGGACTCTGCTGATGGGGACACAGATGTGAGGAAGGCTCCGCTGATGGGGCATCTGGTGGCAGGCAACGTGGCAGGTGACACGCTCAGGGCTCCCATTGATTCTGCATTATGGTGAGTTGAATGATTTCATTCTATATTACAATGTAATAATAGAAATAATGCGCTTCAATCATCCTAACACCATAACAATCATGGCGGATGATTGAAGCGCTAACACCAGGTGTTTGGAGAATCTTTATCTGCTGATTGTTAAACTCTGGAATACACATATTGCTATTGTGTTGTAGGATCTGGGGCTGCTGTCCCTCCATCCCTGTCCCCCCTCCCTGTCCCCCCCTTTCCCTCATTCATCTCAAACTCTAACCACACTCTCTTTGAGCCACGCCCATTTAAGCCACGCCCACTTTTCATTGTAAACCACACCCATTTTATTACAGTTATGTCACGCCTACAAATGCATGCCCTGCCCCCTTATTATAATGCGACTCCGCCTACAGCCAAAAAAGTGTCCCTAAAAATATTTTTACAATGTTGGCAACTATGAATGACTTGTGCATACATCGGTGGGCGCGAGGCCCAGTACAGACTCTAAGTTTTCTGGTACAGTGAACTGTGAGTAAGGGGTAGCAGCAAAGACCCAATTTAAATCAGCAGCTCCTTAGGGGGTTAGTGCTACATATATGTAGGAGACAGTATATATACTTAATGCACTGCAGATCACTGAATCATTTGCCTGCCTGAAAGTGTATTTGAAAACGTACACCAGGAATGGCCTGCAGTCAGATATAGGCTTGGCTAGACTAGAATGCAGTGGACATATATATGTAGGAGACAGTATATATATTTTATGCACTGCAGATCACTGAATCGCCTGCCTGCCTGAAAAGTGTATTTGAAAACGTACGACAGGAATGGCCTGCAGTCAGATATAGGCTTGCCTGGACTGGAATGCAATGGATATATATATAAAGGTTGGAGACTGTATATATATTTAATGCACTGCAGATCACTGAATCACTTGCCTGCCTGAAAGTGTATTTGAAAACGTACACCAGGAATGGCCTGCAGTCAGATATAGGCTTGGCTAGACTAGAATGCAGTGGACATATATGTAGGAGACTGTATATATATTTTATGCACTGCAGATCACTGAATCGCCTGCCTGCCTGAAAAGTGTATTTGAAAGCGTACGACAGGAGTGGCCTGCAGTCAGATCTAGCTACACAGGATACAGTAAATATATATATATATAAAGCCGGGATGTATATATATATATGTAACTAGCTCCCTTTGGCCAATTACGGCTCTCTTTGCTGACAGCGCTGTGATTGGCCCACGCATGCGGGTCATAGTACATGCTTGGCCAATCATCAGCCAGCAATCCACTGCAATGACGCAGTGCTGTTGTTATACATGTTATACTGACCTCCTCTGTGCAAGGGTTTTGCACAGAGTGGCCGCCATTCCTCCTTATCTGGGGTCCCCCAGCGGAGCTCCTGGCTCCTCCCCACATCGAATGCCCCCCTCGGAGACCCAAAATTTCAAGGAGACACCCGTGCGGGCGCATTCCCGAGTCCTGCTGCTGCATCCATTGACACAGACAGCAGGACTCGGCCCCCACCCCTGGCTCCCGTATCACTGGATTTGATTGACAGCAGCGGGAGCCAATAGCTGTGCTGCCATCAATCTATCCAATGAGGACCCGAGACAGCGACTGGAGCTGCTATGCTCACCCCCGTCGATGGAACGATCGGATTCAGGTAAGTAAAAGGGGGGCTCTGGGGAGCTGCTGCACTACAGAAGGTTTTTCACGTGAATGCATAGAATGCAAACCTCTAGGGTTTACAACCCTTTTAAACTACTTATTTGAGTATGGCTACGCTATCACACACACACAAACACTATATTACCAAAAGTATTGGGACACCTGCCTTCACACACATGAACTTTAATGGCACCCCAGTCTTAGTCCGTAGGGTGCAATATTGAGTTGGCTACGGCCTTTGCATCTATAACAGCTTCAACTCTCCTGGAAAGGCCGTCCACAAGGTTTAGGAGGGTGTCTCATTTGTGAGGTCAGGCAGTGATGTGGACAAGACTTGAAAAAGACTTGAGACCGGGGCGGGGGTTCACCTTCCGGCAGGACAACGACCCCAAACATCCAGCCAGAGCTACAATGGAATGGTTTAGATCAAAGCATATTCATGTGTTAGAATGGCCCAGTCACAGTCCAGACCTAAATCACATTGAGAATCTGTGGGCAAGACTTGAAAATTGTGTAGGTTAATGATGGTATTATACAGCTGTGAATGGGTGTTGTCTCTAACAGAAACCCGGCATAATCTGTACCCAGTGTCCGTGTAAAAACTATGTGACTATAAAAAATCAATAAGTATCACCCTTAAAAGGGAAGGCATTGAGTCCGCATGAACGTATATCAAACGTTCGTATGAATGGCTTCAATGCCTTCTACATCCACATAAAGTTTATCTGATCAGTGTATTCAGTGTTGGGATAGGCACTTAAGTAATACTGGTCAAAACTTTAAAATGGTAGAGGAGAGGTTGGGGTACCCTTTGAAGGGTGATACAGTCAGGTCCATAAATATTGGGACATGGACACAATTCTAATCTTTTTGGCTCTATACACCACCACAATGGATTTGAAATGAAACGAACAAGATGTGCTTTAACTGCAGACTTTCAGCTTTAATTTGAGGGTATTTACATCCAAATCAGGTGAACGGTGTAGGAATTACAACAGTTTGTATATGTGACTCCCACTTTTTAAGGGACCAAAAGTAATGGGACAATTGGCTGCTCAGCTGTTCCATGGCCAGGTGTGTGTTATTCCCTCATTATCCCATTTACAAGGAGCAGATAAAAGGTCCAGAGTCCATTTCAAGTGTGCTTTTTGCATTTGGAATCTGTTGCTGTCAACTCTCAATATGAGATCCAAAGAGCTGTCACTATCAGTGAAGCAAGCCATCATTAGGCTTAAAAAACAAAACAAACCCATCAGAGAGATAGCAAAAACATTAGGTGTGGCCAAATCAACTGTTTGGAACATCCTTAAAAAGAAAGAATGCACCGGTGAGCTCAGCAACACCAAAAGACCCGGAAGACCACGGAAAACAACTGTGGTGGATGACCGAAGAATTCTTTCCCTGGTGAAGAAAACACCCTTCACAACAGTTGGCCAGATGAAGAACACTCTCCAGGAGGAAGGTGTATGTGTGTCAAAGTCAACAATCAAGAGAAGACTTCACCAGAGTGAATACAGAGGGTTCACCACTAGATGTAAACCATTGGTGAGCCTCAAAAAAAGGAAGGCCAGATTTGAGTTTACCAAACAACATCTAAAAAAGCCTTCACAGTTCTGGAACAACATCCTATGGACAGATGAGACCAAGACCAACTTGTACCAGAGTGATGGGAAGAGAAGAGTATGGAGAAGGAAAGGAACTGCTCATGATCCAAAGCATACCACCTCATCAGTGAAGCATGGTGGTGGTGGTAGTGTCATGGTGTGGGCATGTATGGCTGCCAATGGAACTGGTTCTTCTGTATTTATTGATGATGTGACTGCTGACAAAAGCAGCAGGATGAATTCTGAAGTGTTTCGGACAATATTATCTGCTCAAATTCATCAAAATGCTTCAGAACTCATTGGACGGAGCTTCACAGTGCAGATGGACAATGACCCGAAGCATACTGCGAAAGCAACCAAAGAGTTTTTTAAGAGAAAGAAGTGGAATGTTATGCAATGGCCAAGTCAATCACCTGACCTGAATCTGATTGAGCATGTATTTCACTTGCTGAAGACAAAACTGAAGGTAAAATGCCCCAAGAACAAGCAGTAACTGAAGACAGTTGCAGTAGAGGCCTGGCAGAGCATCACCAGGGATGAAACCCAGCGTCTGGTGATGTCTATACGTTCCAGACTTCAGGCTGTCATTGACTGCAAAGGATTTACAACCAAGTATTAAAAAGTGAAAGTTTGATGGATGATTGTTAATCTGTCCCATTACTTTTGGTCCCTTGCAAAGTGGGAGGCACATATACAAACTGTTGTAATTCCTACACCGTTCACCTGATTTGGATGTAAATACCCTCAAATTAAAGCTGAAAGTCTGCAGTTAAAGCACATCTTGTTCGTTTCATTTCAAATCCATTGTGGTGGTGTATAGAGCCAAAAAGATTAGAATTGTGTCCATGTCCCAATATTTATGGACCTGACTGTACTTCTTATTGATTTTTTATAGTCACATAGTTTTTACACGGACACTTATATTTATATACCTGTGTTCCTAACGCATTTGATGGTTTATGCCATACAAGTGTACATGGCTATTTATGTATCTCCTAGTTTTTTCGGTTTCTTCAGAACTATTCTACACCCGTTCATTCGAGCGTTTCATCAAACCTTTTATTGCGCAGTTTACCTCCAGATTTCCGTCCCGGTTCGGTTTTTTTGTACAATAAACAGACAACACCTAGCGCCACACTCTTCGTTTCATTTCTCACTTCGCAATCTGTGTAATCGTTGCGTTGGCGCAGCATTTCCACCCACTTTCCAAGACTTGAAGATTGCTGTTCACAGACGCTCTCCATCCAATCTGACAGAGCTTGAGATATTTTACAAGGAAGAATGGGCAGAAATGTCCTCTCTAGATGTGCAAAGCTGGTAGAGACACCCCCAAAAAGACTTGTAGAGAAAGGGGGTTCTACAAAGTATTGACTCCGGGGGGGCGCCATACAAATGACCCCCCCCCCCACACTTTTCACATATTTATTTGTATCATTTATCATTTTCCTTCCACTTCACAATTATGTGACACTTTGTGTTGGTCTATCACATAAAATCCCAATAAAATACATTTACGTTTTTTGGTTGCAACATGAGAAAATGTGAAGAATTTCAAGGGGTATGAATACTTTTTCAAGGCTGTGTATTGACAAATTCCTAATCAGCCAATCACACGGCAGCAACTCAATGCATTTAGGCATCTAGACGTAGTGAGGATGACTTGCTGAAGTTCAAACCGAGCATCAGAATGGGGGAAGAAAGGGGACTGAAGTGACTTTGAACGTGGCATGGTGGTTGGTTGTGGGTGGAAGACTTGGCTGGTCTGAGGATTTCTGGGATTTTCACACACAACCATCTCTCGGGGTTACAGAGAATGGTGGGAAGAGGAGAAAATATCCAGTGAGCGACAGTTGTGTGGAGGAAAATGCCTTGATGATGTCAGAGGTTAGAGGAGAATGGGCAGACTGGTTCCAGATGATAGAAAGGCAACAGTAACTCAAATAACCAAACCAAATAATAAGTTACCATCTCTGAACGCACAACACATCCAACCTTGAAGTAGATGGGCTACAGCAGCAGAAGACCACACCGGGTGCCACTCCTGTCAGCTAAGAACAGGAAACCGAGGCTACAATTGGCACAGGATCACCAAAGTTGGACAATAGAAGATTGGAAAAACGTTGCCTAGTCTGATGAGTCTGGATTTCAGATGGTGGGGTCAGAATTTGGCGCATGGATCCTTCCTGCCTTGTATCACCGGTTCAGGCTGGTGGTGGGGGTGTAATGGTGTGGGGGATGGGATATCACCGGTTCAGGCTGGTGGTGGGGGTGTAATGGTGTGGGGGATGGGATATCACCGGTTCAGGCTGGTGGTGGGGGTGTAATGGTGTGGGGGATGGGATATCACCGGTTCAGGCTGGTGGTGGGGGTGTAATGGTGTGGGGGATGGGATATCACCGGTTCAGGCTGGTGGTGGAGGTGTAATGGTGTGGGTGATGGGATATCACCGGGTCAGGCTGGTGGTGGGGGTGTAATGGTGTGGGGGATGGGATATCACCGGTTCAGGCTGGTGGTGGGGGTGTAATGGTGTGGGTGATGGGATATCACCGGGTCAGGCTGGTGGTGGGGGTGTAATGGTGTGGGGGATGGGATATCACCGGTTCAGGCTGGTGGTGGGGGTGTAATGGTGTGGGGGATGGGGTATCACCGGTTCAGGCTGGTGGTGGGGGTGTAATGGTGTGGGTGATGGGATATCACCGGGTCAGGCTGGTGGTGGGGGTGTAATGGTGTGGGGGATGGGATATCACCGGTTCAGGCTGGTGGTGGGGGTGTAATGGTGTGGGGGATGGGGTATCACCGGTTCAGGCTGGTGGTGGGGGTGTAATGGTGTGGGGGATGGGGTATCACCGGTTCAGGCTGGTGGTGGGGGTGTAATGGTGTGGGGGATGGGGTATCACCGGTTCAGGCTGGTGGTGGGGGTGTAATGCTGTGAGGGATGGGGTATCACCAGTTCAGGCTGGTGGTGGGGGTGTAATGGTGTGAGGGATGGGATATCACCGGTTCAGGCTGGTGGTGGGGGTGTAATGGTGTGGGGGATGGGATATCACCGGTTCAGGCTGGTGGTGGGGGTGTAATGGTGTGGGGGATGGGATATCACCGGTTCAGGCTGGTGGTGGGGGTGTAATGGTGTGGGGGGTGGGGTATCACCGGTTCAGGCTGGTGGTGGGGGTGTAATGGTGTGGGGGATGGGATATCACCGGTTCAGGCTGGTGGTGGGGGTGTAATGGTGTGGGGGATGGGATATCACCGGTTTAGGCTGGTGGTAGGGGTGTAATGGTGTGGGGGATGGGATATCACCGGTTCAGGCTGGTGGTGGGGGTGTAATGGTGTGGGGGATGGGATATCACCGGTTCAGGCTGGTGGTGGGGTGTAATGGTGTGGGGGATGGGATATCACCGGTTCAGGCTGGTGGTGGAGGTGTAATGGTGTGGGGGATGGGATATCACCGGTTCAGGCTGGTGGTGGGGGTGTAATGGTGTGGGGGATGGGATATCACCGGTTCAGGCTGGTGGTGGGGGTGTAATGGTGTGGGGGATGGGATATCACCGGTTCAGGCTGGTGGTGGGGGGTGTAATGGTGTGGGGGATGGGATATCACCGGTTCAGGCTGGTGGTGGGGGTGTAATGGTGTGGGGGATGGGATATCACCGGGTCAGGCTGGTGGTGGGGGTGTAATGGTGTGGGGGATGGGATATCACCGGTTCAGGCTGGTGGTGGGGGTGTAATGGTGTGGGTGATGGGATATCACCGGGTCAGGCTGGTGGTGGGGGTGTAATGGTGTGGGGGATGGGATATCACCGGTTCAGGCTGGTGGTGGGGGTGTAATGGTGTGGGGGATGGGGTATCACCGGTTCAGGCTGGTGGTGGGGGTGTAATGGTGTGGGTGATGGGATATCACCGGGTCAGGCTGGTGGTGGGGGTGTAATGGTGTGGGGGATGGGATATCACCGGTTCAGGCTGGTGGTGGGGGTGTAATGGTGTGGGGGATGGGGTATCACCGGTTCAGGCTGGTGGTGGGGGTGTAATGGTGTGGGGGATGGGGTATCACCGGTTCAGGCTGGTGGTGGGGGTGTAATGGTGTGGGGGATGGGGTATCACCGGTTCAGGCTGGTGGTGGGGGTGTAATGCTGTGAGGGATGGGGTATCACCAGTTCAGGCTGGTGGTGGGGGTGTAATGGTGTGAGGGATGGGATATCACCGGTTCAGGCTGGTGGTGGGGGTGTAATGGTGTGGGGGATGGGATATCACCGGTTCAGGCTGGTGGTGGGGGTGTAATGGTGTGGGGGATGGGATATCACCGGTTCAGGCTGGTGGTGGGGGTGTAATGGTGTGGGGGGTGGGGTATCACCGGTTCAGGCTGGTGGTGGGGGTGTAATGGTGTGGGGGATGGGATATCACCGGTTCAGGCTGGTGGTGGGGGTGTAATGGTGTGGGGGATGGGATATCACCGGTTTAGGCTGGTGGTAGGGGTGTAATGGTGTGGGGGATGGGATATCACCGGTTCAGGCTGGTGGTGGGGGTGTAATGGTGTGGGGGATGGGATATCACCGGTTCAGGCTGGTGGTGGGGTGTAATGGTGTGGGGGATGGGATATCACCGGTTCAGGCTGGTGGTGGAGGTGTAATGGTGTGGGGGATGGGATATCACCGGTTCAGGCTGGTGGTGGGGGTGTAATGGTGTGGGGGATGGGATATCACCGGTTCAGGCTGGTGGTGGGGGTGTAATGGTGTGGGGGATGGGATATCACCGGTTCAGGCTGGTGGTGGGGGGTGTAATGGTGTGGGGGATGGGATATCACCGGTTCAGGCTGGTGGTGGGGGTGTAATGGTGTGGGGGATGGGATATCACCGGTTCAGGCTGGTGGTGGGGATGTAATGGTGTGGGGGATGGGGTATCACCGGTTCAGGCTGGTGGTGGAGGTGTAATGGTGTGGGGGATGGGGTATCACTGGTTCAGGCTGGTGGTGGGGGTGTAATGGTGTGGGGGGATAGGATATCACCGGTTCAGGCTGGTGGTGGGGGTGTAATGGTGTGGGGGATGGGGTATCACCGGTTCAGGATGGTGGTGGGGGTGTAATGGTGTGGGGGATGGGATATCACCGGTTCAGGCTGATGGTGGGGGTGTAATGGTGTGGGGGATGGGATATCACCGGTTCAGGCTGGTGGTGGGGGGTGTAATGGTGTGGGGGGATAGGATATCACCGGTTCAGGCTGGTGGTGGGGGTGTAATGGTGTGGGGGATGGGGTATCACCGGTTCAGGATGGTGGTGGGGGTGTAATGGTGTGGGGGATGGGATATCACCGGTTCAGGATGGTGGTGGGGGTGTAATGGTGCGGGGGATGGGATATGACCGGTTCAGGCTGGTGGTGGGGGTGTAATGGTGCTGGGGATGGGATATCACCGGTTCAGGCTGGTGGTGGGGGTGCAATGCGGATGCCGACACCCCCACTGGAAATTTCCAGTGGGGTCGGCTTTAGTACCTCCCAGGACACTTTAGGTGGTTCCACCAGAGGAAATTTCCAGTGGGGGTGTCGGCATCCGCATTGCACCCCAGGAACCTGCATCTTCCTTGTCCACATCCTGCACTCAGTGGGAGCCTCTCAACAGATCAGATCTGTGGGAGCCGTTGGGAGACAAGTTGTGACACGGAGGCTGAACTTCTGTGTTTAGAAGTGATAGTGGTAAGCGGGGAGCAGGGAGCCTCAGACAAAGTGGTGGAACTCAGCTCCACCAAGTTCCAGCAGAACAACAGCCCCGAGAACAAGGATCTTCAATGCCATGGGTGCTCAACATGTAGCCATCGAGCTGTTGCGGAACTACAAGTCCTATGAGGAATTGCAAGGCTGACAGTTACAAGCATGACTCCCAAAGGCAGAGGTATGATATGACTTGGAGTTCTGCTTTAGCTGGAGGACTATAGGTTGAGCACCCACGTTCCAAGCAGTCTTCATTAATCAGAAAACTAATTGATAAACTTGAGTTTTTAAATCGTGAACACACAGAATTTTAGTCTTCTACATTACAGGATATACGAGGGGGGGGGGGGGGGGGAATCTATCGCTGAGGGAAAAGTCTCTGAATGACCTTATCTACATTGGGCACTAAGGACATGTTGTGTCTCCTCAGTACATCATCTGGAATGAGGTCCTTTGTGGTGATGTCCCTTCTATATTTATTTGTACAGTGAAAGGTGAGGACCATATCTGATCCTATATTTTTCCAGTGTCCTCTTTGTTTCAGAGCTGAGTGTACGGAGGTCTGAAATACATCTCGGGGATTCACAATCAATTTGCGGCCATTGAAGAGTCTCCAGTTCATAGGTTCCCGGACAGAATGATGGAGAATATTGACTCCGGGAAGATGAGACCACAAGTCAAATCCAGAGATTTTGACTGAATTTGGGAAGATGTGATTCTCAATGCGGAAGACACTTGTATCTGGGTGTTTATTCTGGAGATTCTCCATCAGGGATGACCAGTCCCAGTCCTTGACTGGAAGAATAATTTCATCAATGTCATTGAAGAGAACAAACTTACTTTTGTACATGTTCCTGTATAGACAATCATTTAAGGTTGCAGTTTGTCCAAAATATCCAATTTCAGCGGTGGGTACTTTGGAATATCGCCATCCTTTTTCTGTATGCAGATGGTGGTCTATAGGCCATGGCACCACCTCTAGAGTCCCTTCATCAATGTAATGACGTAACACCTTTTCTACATCCTGGGAACAGTTGTTGTTATAGATAGTCACTCTAGAGGCCCCCAGAATCTTATACATCTCAATACTCTGGATCATCTGGAGGACATTGTTGTAGTTTCCATATAAAGTAGAAATACAGACGGTAAAATTGAAGGAAATGGACTGTGGTGGACAGTTCTTGACTTCAAACAGGAGGTCCTGAGACGTATTTGTGGAATTAGAGAAAGACATATAAGTGTAATCACACCCAGAAGGTTCTGCACATAGAAGATCTGCTGTTCCATATGGGAACCCAAATCTGTCGTCGTGAAGATCTATTTCTGCCCTGACAGAGATGTTCTGATTGGAGGAACAATGGAAGATACAGTAGAGTTCTTTCACAGATACATGGAGGATGGCGATGACCCGGACTGATTGGCCAAGTCTAGGCTCATAATACGGAGAGATGATAAATGTTCGACTGTCCAGAGCTGTAATGGTGTCTGTGGCAATAGGAGGTCCATGAGATCTCATCTTCAAATGTCTGAATTGTACATGGAAGTAGGAGAAGTAGGAGAAAGTAATGACAACGCAAATAAATATGGACAGTGCACAGAACGTGTATGTATAACACTTCCACATTTTGGTTTCATCGGGTGATCACAGCTGGAAGAAGATTAAAAAAAGAGAGTAAGAGCATAAAATAAGTATAGTGAGATTTCAAACTTACTACTTAAGTTTAAAAATAAGCAAAATGAACTTTATACTCCGGTCACATCAGTCTCTATACCAAAGGAGCTTACACTCCAATGTCCCCTCCCCCACAGTCACACACTATTATTTTTATACATTTTATATAGCTCTGACATATACCGCAGTGCTGTACAGAGATCACTGAGCCAGACACAACAGTCTCTGCACCAGAGAAGCTTCTCCACCAGGTGGTGCTGTTCTGCGAGGTGCTACTGGAGGGCAGGGGGGGGGGAGGGATGAGGATGTCTTGGGGGGCAGGGGGAGGGATTTCTGCCGCCAGGATTGTTGAATGAGGATATGGAATGGTTGGAGGCTAAAAGGAAAAAGGGTAAGAGTCGGAGGAGGAAGAAGGATGTCAGTGCTCCTGAACCTGGGAGGGTGCAGGGTGGCAAATGCTTTTGAGGTGTTTTCTGAGATGGAGGGTGGAAGTTCTTCTGGTGATGAGTCAATGATTTCTATGGAGGAGGAATCACAAGGAACATTAAAGTGTGAAGGGAGGGGGGTAAGCAGGCTAAGAAACGTAGACCTCAATCATCCTGATGGCGGTTCCCACTCCACTGAAGGTGGCCACTAGGGATGAGCCCAATGTTCGAGTTGAACGTAAGTTCAACTCAAACATCGGGTGTTCACCGAACAGCGAACAATATGCGGTGCTTGTGGCAAATTCGAAAGCCATCAGAACCCCGTTAAAGTCTATGGGATACTAACGTGAAAAATCAAAAGTGCTAATTTTAAAGGCTTATATGCAAGTTATTGTCATAAAAAGTGTTTGGGGACCTGGGTCCTGCCCCAGGGGACATGTATCAATGCAAAAAAAAGTTTTAAAAACGTCAGTTTTTTTCGGGAGCAGTGATTTTAATAATGCTTAAAGTGAAATAATAAAAGTGTAATATCTCTTTAAATATCGTACCTGGGGGGTGTCTATAGTATGCCTGTAAAAGGGCGCATGTTTCCCGTGTTTAGAGCAAAATTACATTTCTAAAGGGAAAAAAGTAATTTAAAACTGATCACGGCTGTAATGAATTGTCAGGTCTCGGCAATACGGATAAAACTCATTGAAAAAAAACAGCATGGGGTCCCCCCCAGTCCATTACCAGGCCCTTTGGGTCTGGTATGAATATTAATGGGAACCCCCGAACCAAAATTTTAAAAAAAAAATTATGTGGGGGTCTCCCTAAAATCCATACCAGGCCCTTCAGATCTGATATGGAAATTAAGGGGAACCCTGCGCCAAATTTAAAAAAAAATGGCGTGGGGGTCCCCCACCAAAATCCATACCAGACCCTATGGATTTTAAGAGGAACCCTGTGCCAAAATTGAAAAGAAAATGGCGTAGAGGTGACCCCGCCCCCCTCTGACACCACGGGGAAGCCCCCGTGGCATCAGAGGGAGGCGGGGTCACCCGTTTACGTCACTGGGTGGCCCCACCCTCAGCTATATAAGAACTGTCACAGAGAAGATGCGTCAGTTGGTGGGAGCCTCCCATGGAGGCGGATTCGTTGCGGCTTTTTTGGTCCATCGGGCGGCGTGAACTTACATCGCTGGACATTTTTGTTTTTTTATTTTTTAATAATGGACTTGTCCCAAGCTGTCTCCTGTCTTTTTTACCATTTTTTGCACTTTTTTTGTGAAATGGTAGGGGTACAATGTACCCCATTACCAATTTACACGGGGGGAGGAGGGGATCTGGGGGTCCCCTTGTTAAAGGGGGCTTCCAGATTCCGATAAGCCCCCCACCCGCAGACCCCCACAACCACCGGGCAAGGGTTGTGGGGATGAGGCCCTTCTCCCCATCAACATGGGGACAAGGTGCTTTGGGGTCAGACCCCAAAAGCACCCTCCCCATGTTGAGGGCACGTGGCCTGGTACGGTTCAGGAGGGGGGGCACTCTCTCGTCACCCCCTCTTTTCCTGTGGCCTGCCAGGTTGCATGCTCGGATAAGGGTCTGGTATGGATTTTGGGGGGACCCCTATGCCATTTTTTTTTAATTTGGCGGAGGGTTCCCCTTAATTTCCATATTGGATCTGAAGGGCCTGGTATGGATTTTAGGGAGACCCCTGAGCATTTTTATTTTTTAATTTTTGGTTCGGGGTTCCCCTTAATATTCATACCAGACCCAAAGGGCCTGGTCATGGACTGGGGGGATCCCATGCTCTTTTTTTCAATGAGTTTTATCTGTATTGCCGGGACCGACAATTCATTAATAGCCGCGAGTAGTTTTAAATGACTTTTTTTCCTTCGAAATGTCATTTTGCTGTCAGACTGTTCTAAACACGGGAAACATGCGCCCCTTTACAGGCATACTATAGACAACCCCCCAGCTACGAAATTTAAAGGAATATTACACTTTTATTGTTTGACTTTAAGCATCAATAAAATCACTGCTCCCGAAAAAACGGCCATTTTTAAAACTTTTTTTTGCACTGATCCATGTCCCCTGGGGCAGGACCCGGGTCCCCAAACACTTTTTATGACAATAACTTGCATATAAGCCTTTAAAATTAGCACTTTTGATTATTCATGTTCGTGTCCCATAGACTTTAACGACAGGGGCGTTGCTAGATGGCAAAAAAGGGGGGCTTCAGCCCGAAGTCCAAGGACGGCACGGGGGGGTCTGTAGCGGTGGCGCGAGGTATTTTGGCTGGTCGTGGGGTTGTGTGGCATACAACCTGACATACACTGACCTACCTACCTGACACACACTGACCTACCTACCTGACATACACTGACCTACCTGACATACATATACTGACCTACCTACCTGACATACACTGACCTACCTGACATACATACACTGACCTACCTACCTGACACACACTGACCTACCTACCTGACATACACTGACACACCTAACATACAGTGACCTACCTACCTGACATACCTACCCACCAAGCATACACTGACCTACCTACCTGACATGCATACACTGACCTACCTACCTGACATACACTGACCTACCTACCTGACCTACATACACTGACCTACCTACCTGACATACACTGACCTACCTACCTGACACGTACTGACCTACCTACCTGACATGCATACACTGACCTACCTACCTGACATACACTGACCTGACATACATACACTGCCATGCACTGACCTACTCTGACCTACCTACCTGACATACATACAATGACCTACCTACCTGACATGCATACACTAACCTACCTGACACGCACTGACCTACCTACCTGACATACACTGACGTACCTGACATACACTAACCTACCTACCTGACATACATACACTGCCATGCACTGACCTACTCTGACCTACCTACCTGACATGCATACACTGACCTAGCTACCTGAAATACCTACCTACCAAGCATACACTGACCTACCTACCTGACATGCACTGACCTACCTGACATACACTGACCTACCTACCTGACACACATACACTGACCTACCTACCTGACACACATACACTGACCTACCTACCTGACATACACTGACCTACCTACCTGACATACACTGACCTACCTGACATACACTGACCTACCTACCTGACATACATACACTGACCTACCTACCTGACACACATACACTGACCTACCTGACACACATACACTGAACTACCTACCTGACATACACTGACCTGACACACATACACTGACCTACCTACCTGACATGCACTGACCTACCTGACATACACTGACCTACCTACCTGACATACACTGACCTACCTGACATACACTGACCTACCTACCTGACATGCATACACTGACCTACCTACCTGACATGCACTGACCTACCTACCTGACATGCATACACTGACCTACCTACCTGACATGCATACACTGACCAACCTGACATACACTGACCTACCTACCTGACATACACTGACCTGACATACATACATACACTGCCATGCACTGACTTACTCTGAACTACCTACCTGACACACAGACCTATCTACCTGACATGCATACACTGACCTACCTACCTGACATACACTGATCTATCTACCTGACATACACACACTGACCTACCTGACATACAAACACTGACCTACCTACCTGACACACACTGACCTACCTACCTGACATACATACACTGACCTACCTGACACGCACTGACCTACCTGACACACACTGACCTACCTACCTGATGTACAATGACCTACCTACCTGATGTACACTGACCTACCTGACATACAAACACTGACCTACCTACCTGACACACACTGACCAACCTACCTGACGTACACTGACCTACCTACCTGACATACATACACTGACCTACCTGACACGCACTGACCTACCTGACATACACTGACCTACCTACCTGACATACATACACTGACCTACCTACCTGACACACACTGACCTACCTACCTGATGTACAATGACCTACCTACCTGACGTACACAGACCTATCTACCTGACATGCATACACTGAACTACCTACCTGACATACACTGACCTGACACACATACACTGACCTACCTGAGATACATACACTGCCATGCACTGACCTACTCTGACCTACCTACCTGACATGCACTGACCTACACTGACATACACTGACCTACCTACCTGACACATACTGACCTGACATACATACACTGCCATGCACTGACTTACTTTGACCTACCTACCTGACAAGCATACACTGACTTACCTGACATGCATACACTGACCTACCTACCTGACATGCATACACCGACCTACCTGACATACATACACTGACCTACCTACCTGACATACACTGACCTACCTGACATGCATACACTGACCTACCTACCTGACACACACTGACCTACCTACCTGACATACACTGACCTACCTACCACGCATACACTGATCTACCTACTTGACACGCACTGACCTACCTACCTGACATACACTGATCTACATACACTGACAGTAATGACACGCACTGACCTACCTGACCAGGAGACTTCATGTGTCCTGCAGCAACAGCTCAGCCGTGGTGTGCGCCCGTCACAGCAGAGGCAGCCGGAGGAGGAGAGGAGAGCCGAGCGCTGAGCGGGGATCTCACATGGTGGCCTCAATTCCACCTTCTGGAGACTGCAGCACCTACGATGGACGTCACATGTCCCGCAGTCCCACCATTGGACCAGTGGGATGTCCATCAGCTCTGCAGGCTCCAGAAGGCGGGACCTGCTATGCTCGGATAAGATCAGTCCCCGCTCAGCCGTGCTCGGGATAAGATCGGTCCCCGCTCAGCCATGCTCAGATAAGATCGGTCCCCGCTCAGCCGTGCTCGGATAAGATCAGTCCCCGCTCAGCCGTGCTCAGATAAGATCGGTCCCCGCTCAGCCGTGCTCAGATAAGATCGGTCCCCGCTCAGCTGTGCTCAGATAAGATCGGTCCCCGCTCAGCCGTGCTCAGATAAGATCGGTCCCCGCTCAGCCATGCTCAGATAAGATCGGTCCCCGCTCAGCCGTGCTCGGGATAAGATCGGTCCCCGCTCAGCCATGCTCAGATAAGATCGGTCCCCGCTCAGCCGTGCTCGGATAAGATCAGTCCCCGCTCAGCCGTGCTCAGATAAGATCGGTCCCCGCTCAGCCGTGCTCAGATAAGATCGGTCCCCGCTCAGCTGTGCTCAGATAAGATCGGTCCCCGCTCAGCCGTGCTCAGATAAGATCGGTCCCCGCTCAGCCATGCTCAGATAAGATCGGTCCCCGCTCAGCCGTGCTCGGGATAAGATCGGTCCCCGCTCAGCCATGCTCAGATAAGATCGGTCCCCGCTCAGCCGTGCTCGGATAAGATCAGTCCCCGCTCAGCCGTGCTCAGATAAGATCGGTCCCCGCTCAGCCGTGCTCAGATAAGATCGGTCCCCGCTCAGCTGTGCTCAGATAAGATCGGTCCCCGCTCAGCCGTGCTCAGATAAGATCGGTCCCCGCTCAGCCGTGCTCAGATAAGATCGGTCCCCGCTCAGCCGTGCTCAGATAAGATCGGTCCCCGCTCAGCCGTGCTCAGATAAGATCGGTCCCCGCTCAGCCGTGCTCGGGATAAGATCGGTCCCCGCTCAGCCGTGCTCGGGATAAGATCGGTCCCCGCTCAGCCGTGCTCAGATAAGATCGGTCCCCGCTCAGCCGTGCTCAGATAAGATCGGTCCCCGCTCAGCCGTGCTCAGATAAGATCGGTCCCCGCTCAGCCGTGCTCAGATAAGATCGGTCCCCGCTCAGCCGTGCTCAGATAAGATCGGTCCCCGCTCAGCCGTGCTCAGATAAGATCGGTCCCCGCTCAGCCGTGCTCAGATAAGATCGGTCCCCGCTCAGCCGTGCTCAGATAAGATCGGTCCCCGCTCAGCCGTGCTCGGGATAAGATCGGTCCCCGCTCAGCCGTGCTCAGATAAGATCGGTCCCCGCTCAGCCGTGCTCAGATAAGATCGGTCCCCGCTCAGCCGTGCTCAGATAAGATCGGTCCCCGCTCAGCCGTGCTCAGATAAGATCGGTCCCCGCTCAGCCGTGCTCGGGATAAGATCGGTCCCCGCTCAGCCGTGCTCGGGATAAGATCGGTCCCCGCTCAGCCGTGCTCGGATAAGATCGGTCCCCACTCAGCCGTGCTCAGATAAGATCGGTCCCCGCTCAGCCATGCTCAGGATAAGATCGGTCCCCGCTCAGCCGTGCTCGGGATAAGATCGGTCCCCGCTCAGCCGTGCTCGGGATAAGATCGGTCCCCGCTCAGCCGTGCTGGGATAAGATCGGTCCCCGCTCAGCCGTGCTCAGATAAGATCGGTCCCCGCTCAGCCGTGCTCAGATAAGATCGGTCCCCGCTCAGCCGTGCTCAGATAAGATCGGTCCCCGCTCAGCTGTGCTCGGGATAAGATCGGTCCCCGCTCAGCCGTGCTCGGGATAAGATCGGTCCCCGCTCAGCCGTGCTCGGATAAGATCGGTCCCCGCTCAGCCGTGCTCGGATAAGATCGGTCCCCACTCAGCCGTGCTCGGGATAAGATCGGTCCCCGCTCAGCCGTGCTCGGATAAGATCGGTCCCCACTCAGCCGTGCTCGGGATAAGATCAGTCCCCGCTCAGCCGTGCTCAGATAAGATCGGTCCCCGCTCAGCCGTGCTCAGATAAGATCGGTCCCCGCTCAGCCGTGCTCAGATAAGATCGGTCCCCGCTCAGCCATGCTCAGATAAGATCGGTCCCCGCTCAGTCGTGCTCGGGATAAGATCAGTCCCCGCTCAGCCGTGCTCAGATAAGATCGGTCCCCGCTCAGCCATGCTCGGGATAAGATCGGTCCCCGCTCAGCCGTGCTCAGATAAGATCGGTCCCCGCTCAGCCGTGCTGGGATAAGATCGGTCCCCGCTCAGCCGTGCTCAGATAAGATCGGTCCCCGCTCAGCCGTGCTCGGATAAGATCGGTCCCCGCTCAGCCGTGCTCGGGATAAGATCGGTCCCCGCTCAGCCGTGCTCAGATAAGATCGGTCCCCGCTCAGCCGTGCTCAGATAAGATCGGTCCCCGCTCAGCCGTGCTCAGATAAGATCGGTCCCCACTCAGCCGTGCTCAGATAAGATCGGTCCCCGCTCAGCCGTGCTCAGATAAGATCGGTCCCCGCTCAGCCGTGCTCGGGATAAGATCGGTCCCCGCTCAGCCATGCTCGGGATAAGATCGGTCCCCGCTCAGCCGTGCTCGGGATAAGATCGGTCCCCGCTCAGCCGTGCTCAGATAAGATCGGTCCCCGCTCAGCCGTGCTCAGATAAGATCGGTCCCCGCTCAGCCGTGCTCAGATAAGATCGGTCCCCGCTCAGCCGTGCTCGGGATAAGATCGGTCCCCGCTCAGCCGTGCTCGGGATAAGATCGGTCCCCGCTCAGCCGTGCTCGGATAAGATCGGTCCCCACTCAGCCGTGCTCAGATAAGATCGGTCCCCGCTCAGCCATGCTCAGGATAAGATCGGTCCCCGCTCAGCCGTGCTCGGGATAAGATCGGTCCCCGCTCAGCCGTGCTCGGGATAAGATCGGTCCCCGCTCAGCCGTGCTGGGATAAGATCGGTCCCCGCTCAGCCGTGCTCAGATAAGATCGGTCCCCGCTCAGCCGTGCTCAGATAAGATCGGTCCCCGCTCAGCCGTGCTCAGATAAGATCGGTCCCCGCTCAGCTGTGCTCGGGATAAGATCGGTCCCCGCTCAGCCGTGCTCGGGATAAGATCGGTCCCCGCTCAGCCGTGCTCGGATAAGATCGGTCCCCGCTCAGCCGTGCTCGGATAAGATCGGTCCCCACTCAGCCGTGCTCGGGATAAGATCGGTCCCCGCTCAGCCGTGCTCGGATAAGATCGGTCCCCACTCAGCCGTGCTCGGGATAAGATCAGTCCCCGCTCAGCCGTGCTCAGATAAGATCGGTCCCCGCTCAGCCGTGCTCAGATAAGATCGGTCCCCGCTCAGCCGTGCTCGGATAAGATCGGTCCCCGCTCAGCCATGCTCGGGATAAGATCGGTCCCCGCTCAGCCGTGCTCAGATAAGATCGGTCCCCGCTCAGCCATGCTCAGATAAGATCGGTCCCCGCTCAGTCGTGCTCGGGATAAGATCAGTCCCCGCTCAGCCGTGCTCAGATAAGATCGGTCCCCGCTCAGCCATGCTCGGGATAAGATCGGTCCCCGCTCAGCCGTGCTCAGATAAGATCGGTCCCCGCTCAGCCATGCTCGGGATAAGATCAGTCCCCGCTCAGCCGTGCTCCGGATAAGATCGGTCCCCGCTCAGCCGTGCTCAGATAAGATCGGTCCCCGCTCAGCCATGCTCGGGATAAGATCAGTCCCCGCTCAGCCGTGCTCGGGATAAGATCGGTCCCCGCTCAGCGGTGCTCAGATAAGATCGGTCCCCACTCAGCCGTGCTCAGATAAGATCGGTCCCCGCTCAGCCGTGCTGGGATAAGATCGGTCCCCGCTCAGCCGTGCTCAGATAAGATCGGTCCCCGCTCAGCCGTGCTCAGATAAGATCGGTCCCCGCTCAGCCGTGCTCAGATAAGATCGGTCCCCGCTCAGTCGTGCTCGGGATAAGATCGGTCCCCGCTCAGCTGTGCTCAGATAAGATCAGTCCCCGCTCAGCCGTGCTCAGATAAGATCGGTCCCCGCTCAGCTGTGCTCAGATAAGATCGGTCCCCGCTCAGCCGTGCTCAGATAAGATCGGTCCCTGCTCAGCCGTGCTCAGATAAGATCGGTCCCCGCTCAGCCGTGCTCAGATAAGATCGGTCCCCGCTCAGCCGTGCTCAGATAAGATCGGTCCCCGCTCAGCCGTGCTCAGATAAGATCGGTCCCCGCTCAGCCGTGCTCAGATAAGATCGGTCCCCGCTCAGCTGTGCTCAGATAAGATCGGTCCCCGCTCAGTCGTGCTCGGGATAAGATCGGTCCCCGCTCAGCTGTGCTCAGATAAGATCAGTCCCCGCTCAGCCGTGCTCAGATAAGATCGGTCCCCGCTCAGCCGTGCTCAGATAAGATCGGTCCCCGCTCAGCTGTGCTCAGATAAGATCGGTCCCCGCTCAGCCATGCTCAGATAAGATCGGTCCCCGCTCAGCCGTGCTCAGATAAGATCGGTCCCCGCTCAGCCGTGCTCAGATAAGATCGGTCCCCGCTCAGCCATGCTCAGATAAGATCGGTCCCCGCTCAGCCGTGCTCGGGATAAGATCGGTCCCCGCTCAGCCATGCTCGGATAAGATCGGTCCCCTCTCAGCCGTGCTCAGATAAGATCGGTCCCCGCTCAGCCATGCTCAGATAAGATCGGTCCCCTCTCAGCCGTGCTCAGATAAGATCGGTCCCCGCTCAGCCGTGCTCAGATAAGATCGGTCCCCGCTCAGCCGTGCTCAGATAAGATCGGTCCCCGCTCAGCCGTGCTCAGATAAGATCGGTCCCCGCTCAGCCGTGCTCAGATAAGATCGGTCCCCGCTCAGCCGTGCTCAGATAAGATCGGTCCCCGCTCAGCCGTGCTCAGATAAGATCGGTCCCCGCTCAGCCGTGCTCAGATAAGATCGGTCCCCGCTCAGCCGTGCTCAGATAAGATCAGTCCCCGCTCAGCCGTGCTCAGATAAGATCGGTCCCCGCTCAGCCGTGCTCAGATAAGATCGGTCCCCGCTCAGCCGTGCTCAGATAAGATCGGTCCCCGCTCAGCCGTGCTCAGATAAGATCAGTCCCCGCTCAGCCGTGCTCAGATAAGATCGGTCCCCGCTCAGCCGTGTTCAGATAAGATCGGTCCCCGCTCAGCCGTGCTCAGATAAGATCGGTCCCCGCTCAGCCGTGCTCAGATAAGATCGGTCCCCGCTCAGCCGTGCTCAGATAAGATCGGTCCCCGCTCAGCCGTGCTCAGATAAGATCGGTCCCCGCTCAGCCGTGCTCAGATAAGATCGGTCCCCGCTCAGCCGTGCTCAGATAAGATCGGTCCCCGCTCAGCCGTGCTCGGGATAAGATCGGTCCCCGCTCAGCCGTGCTCGGGATAAGATCGGTCCCCGCTCAGCCGTGCTCAGATAAGATCGGTCCCCGCTCAGCCGTGCTCAGATAAGATCGGTCCCCGCTCAGCCGTGCTCAGATAAGATCGGTCCCCGCTCAGCCGTGCTCAGATAAGATCGGTCCCCGCTCAGCCGTGCTCAGATAAGATCGGTCCCCGCTCAGCCGTGCTCAGATAAGATCGGTCCCCGCTCAGCCGTGCTCAGATAAGATCGGTCCCCGCTCAGCCGTGCTCAGATAAGATCGGTCCCCGCTCAGCCGTGCTCGGGATAAGATCGGTCCCCGCTCAGCCGTGCTCAGATAAGATCGGTCCCCGCTCAGCCGTGCTCAGATAAGATCGGTCCCCGCTCAGCCGTGCTCAGATAAGATCGGTCCCCGCTCAGCCGTGCTCAGATAAGATCAGTCCCCGCTCAGCCGTGCTCAGATAAGATCGGTCCCCGCTCAGCCGTGCTCAGATAAGATCGGTCCCCGCTCAGCCGTGCTCAGATAAGATCGGTCCCCGCTCAGCCGTGCTCAGATAAGATCGGTCCCCGCTCAGCCGTGCTCAGATAAGATCGGTCCCCGCTCAGCCGTGCTGGGGATAAGATCGGTCCCCGCTCAGCCGTGCTCAGATAAGATCGGTCCCCGCTCAGCCGTGCTCAGATAAGATCAGTCCCCGCTCAGCCGTGCTGGGGATAAGATCGGTCCCCGCTCAGCCGTGCTCAGATAAGATCGGTCCCCGCTCAGCCGTGCTCAGATAAGATCGGTCCCCGCTCAGCCGTGCTCGGGATAAGATCGGTCCCCGCTCAGCCGTGCTGGGGATAAGATCGGTCCCCGCTCAGCCGTACTCAGATAAGATCGGTCCCCGCTCAGCCATGCTCAGATAAGATCAGTCCCCGCTCAGCCGTGCTCAGATAAGATCGGTCCCCGCTCAGCCGTGCTCGGGATAAGATCAGTCCCCGCTCAGCCGTACTCAGATAAGATCGGTCCCCGCTCAGCCGTGCTCAGATAAGATCGGTCCCCGCTCAGCCGTGCTCGGGATAAGATCGGTCCCCGCTCAGCCGTGCTCAGATAAGATCGGTCCCCGCTCAGCCGTGCTCAGATAAGATCGGTCCCCGCTCAGCCGTGCTCAGATAAGATCGGTCCCCGCTCAGCCGTGCTCGGATAAGATCGGTCCCCGCTCAGCCGTGCTCAGATAAGATCGGTCCCCGCTCAGTCGTGCTCAGATAAGATCGGTCCCCGCTCAGCCGTGCTCAGATAAGATCGGTCCCCGCTCAGCCGTGCTCAGATAAGATCGGTCCCCGCTCAGCCGTGCTCAGATAAGATCGGTCCCCGCTCAGCCGTGCTCAGATAAGATCGGTCCCCGCTCAGCCGTGCTCAGATAAGATCGGTCCCCGCTCAGCCATGCTTGGATAAGATCGGTCCCCGCTCAGCCGTGCTCAGATAAGATCGGTCCCCGCTCAGCCATGCTTGGATAAGATCGGTCCCCGCTCAGCCATGCTCGGATAAGATCGGTCCCCGCTCAGCTGTGCTCAGATAAGATCGGTCCCCGCTCAGCTGTGCTCAGATAAGATCGGTCCCCGCTCAGCCGTGCTCAGATAAGATCAGTCCCCGCTCAGCCGTGCTCAGATAAGATCGGTCCCCGCTCAGCCGTGCTCAGATAAGATCGGTCCCCGCTCAGCCGTGCTCAGATAAGATCGGTCCCCACTCAGCCGTGCTCAGATAAGATCGGTCCCCGCTCAGCCGTGCTCAGATAAGATCGGTCCCCGCTCAGCCGTGCTCAGATAAGATCGGTCCCCGCTCAGCCGTGCTCGGGATAAGATCGGTCCCCGCTCAGCCATGCTCGGGATAAGATCGGTCCCCGCTCAGCCGTGCTCGGGATAAGATCGGTCCCCGCTCAGCCGTGCTCAGATAAGATCGGTCCCCGCTCAGCCGTGCTCAGATAAGATCGGTCCCCGCTCAGCCGTGCTCAGATAAGATCGGTCCCCGCTCAGCCGTGCTCGGGATAAGATCGGTCCCCGCTCAGCCGTGCTCGGGATAAGATCGGTCCCCGCTCAGCCGTGCTCGGATAAGATCGGTCCCCACTCAGCCGTGCTCAGATAAGATCGGTCCCCGCTCAGCCATGCTCAGGATAAGATCGGTCCCCGCTCAGCCGTGCTCGGGATAAGATCGGTCCCCGCTCAGCCGTGCTCGGGATAAGATCGGTCCCCGCTCAGCCGTGCTGGGATAAGATCGGTCCCCGCTCAGCCGTGCTCAGATAAGATCGGTCCCCGCTCAGCCGTGCTCAGATAAGATCGGTCCCCGCTCAGCCGTGCTCAGATAAGATCGGTCCTCGCTCAGCCATGCTTGGATAAGATCGGTCCCCGCTCAGCTGTGCTCGGGATAAGATCGGTCCCCGCTCAGCCGTGCTCGGGATAAGATCGGTCCCCGCTCAGCCGTGCTCGGATAAGATCGGTCCCCGCTCAGCCGTGCTCGGATAAGATCGGTCCCCACTCAGCCGTGCTCGGGATAAGATCGGTCCCCGCTCAGCCGTGCTCGGATAAGATCGGTCCCCACTCAGCCGTGCTCGGGATAAGATCAGTCCCCGCTCAGCCGTGCTCAGATAAGATCGGTCCCCGCTCAGCCGTGCTCAGATAAGATCGGTCCCCGCTCAGCCGTGCTCAGATAAGATCGGTCCCCGCTCAGCCATGCTCAGATAAGATCGGTCCCCGCTCAGTCGTGCTCGGGATAAGATCAGTCCCCGCTCAGCCGTGCTCAGATAAGATCGGTCCCCGCTCAGCCATGCTCGGGATAAGATCGGTCCCCGCTCAGCCGTGCTCAGATAAGATCGGTCCCCGCTCAGCCGTGCTGGGATAAGATCGGTCCCCGCTCAGCCGTGCTCGGATAAGATCGGTCCCCGCTCAGCCGTGCTCGGGATAAGATCGGTCCCCGCTCAGCCGTGCTCAGATAAGATCGGTCCCCGCTCAGCCGTGCTCAGATAAGATCGGTCCCCGCTCAGCCGTGCTCAGATAAGATCGGTCCCCACTCAGCCGTGCTCAGATAAGATCGGTCCCCGCTCAGCCGTGCTCAGATAAGATCGGTCCCCGCTCAGCCGTGCTCAGATAAGATCGGTCCCCGCTCAGCCGTGCTCGGGATAAGATCGGTCCCCGCTCAGCCATGCTCGGGATAAGATCGGTCCCCGCTCAGCCGTGCTCGGGATAAGATCGGTCCCCGCTCAGCCGTGCTCAGATAAGATCGGTCCCCGCTCAGCCGTGCTCAGATAAGATCGGTCCCCGCTCAGCCGTGCTCAGATAAGATCGGTCCCCGCTCAGCCGTGCTCGGGATAAGATCGGTCCCCGCTCAGCCGTGCTCGGGATAAGATCGGTCCCCGCTCAGCCGTGCTCGGATAAGATCGGTCCCCACTCAGCCGTGCTCAGATAAGATCGGTCCCCGCTCAGCCATGCTCAGGATAAGATCGGTCCCCGCTCAGCCGTGCTCGGGATAAGATCGGTCCCCGCTCAGCCGTGCTCGGGATAAGATCGGTCCCCGCTCAGCCGTGCTGGGATAAGATCGGTCCCCGCTCAGCCGTGCTCAGATAAGATCGGTCCCCGCTCAGCCGTGCTCAGATAAGATCGGTCCCCGCTCAGCCGTGCTCAGATAAGATCGGTCCCCGCTCAGCTGTGCTCGGGATAAGATCGGTCCCCGCTCAGCCGTGCTCGGGATAAGATCGGTCCCCGCTCAGCCGTGCTCGGATAAGATCGGTCCCCGCTCAGCCGTGCTCGGATAAGATCGGTCCCCACTCAGCCGTGCTCGGGATAAGATCGGTCCCCGCTCAGCCGTGCTCGGATAAGATCGGTCCCCACTCAGCCGTGCTCGGGATAAGATCAGTCCCCGCTCAGCCGTGCTCAGATAAGATCGGTCCCCGCTCAGCCGTGCTCAGATAAGATCGGTCCCCGCTCAGCCGTGCTCGGATAAGATCGGTCCCCGCTCAGCCATGCTCGGGATAAGATCGGTCCCCGCTCAGCCGTGCTCAGATAAGATCGGTCCCCGCTCAGCCATGCTCAGATAAGATCGGTCCCCGCTCAGTCGTGCTCGGGATAAGATCAGTCCCCGCTCAGCCGTGCTCAGATAAGATCGGTCCCCACTCAGCCGTGCTCAGATAAGATCGGTCCCCGCTCAGCCGTGCTCGGGATAAGATCGGTCCCCGCTCAGCCGTGCTCAGATAAGATCGGTCCCCGCTCAGCCATGCTCGGGATAAGATCAGTCCCCGCTCAGCCGTGCTCCGGATAAGATCGGTCCCCGCTCAGCCGTGCTCAGATAAGATCGGTCCCCGCTCAGCCATGCTCGGGATAAGATCAGTCCCCGCTCAGCCGTGCTCGGGATAAGATCGGTCCCCGCTCAGCGGTGCTCAGATAAGATCGGTCCCCACTCAGCCGTGCTCAGATAAGATCGGTCCCCGCTCAGCCGTGCTGGGATAAGATCGGTCCCCGCTCAGCCGTGCTCAGATAAGATCGGTCCCCGCTCAGCCGTGCTCAGATAAGATCGGTCCCCGCTCAGCCGTGCTCAGATAAGATCGGTCCCCGCTCAGTCGTGCTCGGGATAAGATCGGTCCCCGCTCAGCTGTGCTCAGATAAGATCAGTCCCCGCTCAGCCGTGCTCAGATAAGATCGGTCCCCGCTCAGCTGTGCTCAGATAAGATCGGTCCCCGCTCAGCCGTGCTCAGATAAGATCGGTCCCCGCTCAGCCGTGCTCAGATAAGATCGGTCCCCGCTCAGCCGTGCTCAGATAAGATCGGTCCCCGCTCTTCTGTGCTCAGATAAGATCGGTCCCCGCTCAGCTGTGCTCAGATAAGATCGGTCCCCGCTCAGTCGTGCTCGGGATAAGATCGGTCCCCGCTCAGCTGTGCTCAGATAAGATCAGTCCCCGCTCAGCCGTGCTCAGATAAGATCGGTCCCCGCTCAGCCGTGCTCAGATAAGATCGGTCCCCGCTCAGCTGTGCTCAGATAAGATCGGTCCCCGCTCAGCCATGCTCAGATAAGATCGGTCCCCGCTCAGCCGTGCTCAGATAAGATCGGTCCCCGCTCAGCCGTGCTCAGATAAGATCGGTCCCCGCTCAGCCATGCTCAGATAAGATCGGTCCCCGCTCAGCCGTGCTCGGGATAAGATCGGTCCCCGCTCAGCCATGCTCGGATAAGATCGGTCCCCTCTCAGCCGTGCTCAGATAAGATCGGTCCCCGCTCAGCCATGCTCAGATAAGATCGGTCCCCTCTCAGCCGTGCTCAGATAAGATCGGTCCCCGCTCAGCCGTGCTCAGATAAGATCGGTCCCCGCTCAGCCGTGCTCAGATAAGATCGGTCCCCGCTCAGCCGTGCTCAGATAAGATCGGTCCCCGCTCAGCCGTGCTCAGATAAGATCGGTCCCCGCTCAGCCGTGCTCAGATAAGATCGGTCCCCGCTCAGCCGTGCTCAGATAAGATCGGTCCCCGCTCAGCCGTGCTCAGATAAGATCGGTCCCCGCTCAGCTGTGCTCAGATAAGATCGGTCCCCGCTCAGCCGTGCTCAGATAAGATCGGTCCCCGCTCAGCCGTGCTCAGATAAGATCGGTCCCCGCTCAGCCGTGCTCAGATAAGATCGGTCCCCGCTCAGCCGTGCTCAGATAAGATCGGTCCCCGCTCAGCCGTGCTCGGATAAGATCGGTCCCCGCTCAGCCGTGCTCAGATAAGATCGGTCCCCGCTCAGCCGTGCTGGGATAAGATCGGTCCCCGCTCAGCCGTGCTCGGGATAAGATCGGTCCCCGCTCAGCCGTGCTCAGATAAGATCGGTCCCCGCTCAGCCGTGCTCGGGATAAGATCGGTCCCCGCTCAGCCGTGCTCAGATAAGATCGGTCCCCGCTCAGCCGTGCTGGGATAAGATCGGTCCCCGCTCAGCCATGCTCAGATAAGATCGGTCCCCGCTCAGCCGTGCTCAGATAAGATCGGTCCCCTCTCAGCCGTGCTCAGATAAGATCGGTCCCCGCTCAGCTGTGCTCAGATAAGATCGGTCCCCTCTCAGCCGTGCTCAGATAAGATCGGTCCCCGCTCAGCCGTGCTCAGATAAGATCGGTCCCCGCTCAGCCGTGCTCAGATAAGATCGGTCCCCGCTCAGCCATGCTCAGATAAGATCGGTCCCCGCTCAGCCGTGCTCAGATAAGATCGGTCCCCGCTCAGCCGTGCTCAGATAAGATCGGTCCCCGCTCAGCCGTGCTCAGATAAGATCGGTCCCCGCTCAGCTGTGCTCGGGATAAGATCGGTCCCCGCTCAGCCGTGCTCAGATAAGATCGGTCCCCGCTCAGCCGTGCTCAGATAAGATCGGTCCCCGCTCAGCCGTGCTCAGATAAGATCGGTCCCCGCTCAGCCGTGCTCAGATAAGATCGGTCCCCGCTCAGCTGTGCTCAGATAAGATCAGTCCCCGCTCAGCCGTGCTCAGATAAGATCGGTCCCCGCTCAGCTGTGCTCAGATAAGATCAGTCCCCGCTCAGCCGTGCTCAGATAAGATCGGTCCCCGCTCAGCCATGCTGGGATAAGATCGGTCCCCGCTCAGCCGTGCTCAGATAAGATCGGTCCCCGCTCAGCCGTGCTCAGATAAGATCGGTCCCCGCTCAGCCGTGCTCAGATAAGATCGGTCCCCGCTCAGCCGTGCTCAGATAAGATCGGTCCCCGCTCAGCCGTGCTCAGATAAGATCGGTCCCTGCTCAGCCGTGCTCAGATAAGATCAGTCCCCGCTCAGCCGTGCTCGGGATAAGATCGGTCCCCGCTCAGCCGTGCTCAGATAAGATCGGTCCCTGCTCAGCCGTGCTCGGGATAAGATCGGTCCCCGCTCAGCCGTGCTCAGATAAGATCGGTCCCCGCTCAGCCGTGCTCAGATAAGATCGGTCCCCGCTCAGCCGTGCTCAGATAAGATCGGTCCCCGCTCAGCCGTGCTGGGATAAGATCGGTCCCCGCTCAGCCGTGCTCAGATAAGATCGGTCCCCGCTCAGCCGTGCTCAGATAAGATCGGTCCCCGCTCAGCCGTGCTCAGATAAGATCGGTCCCCGCTCAGCCGTGCTCAGATAAGATCGGTCCCCGCTCAGCCGTGCTCAGATAAGATCGGTCCCCGCTCAGCCGTGCTCAGATAAGATCAGTCCCCGCTCAGCCGTGCTGGGGATAAGATCGGTCCCCGCTCAGCCGTGCTCAGATAAGATCGGTCCCCGCTCAGCCGTGCTCGGGATAAGATCGGTCCCCGCTCAGCCGTGCTGGGGATAAGATCGGTCCCCGCTCAGCCGTGCTCAGATAAGATCGGTCCCCGCTCAGCTGTGCTCAGATAAGATCGGTCCCCGCTCAGCCGTGCTCGGGATAAGATCAGTCCCCGCTCAGCCGTACTCAGATAAGATCGGTCCCCGCTCAGCCGTGCTCAGATAAGATCGGTCCCCGCTCAGCCGTGCTCAGATAAGATCGGTCCCCGCTCAGTCGTGCTCAGATAAGATCGGTCCCCGCTCAGCCGTGCTCAGATAAGATCGGTCCCCACTCAGCCGTGCTCAGATAAGATCGGTCCCCGCTCAGCTGTGCTCAGATAAGATCGGTCCCCGCTCAGCCGTGCTCAGATAAGATCGGTCCCCTCTCAGCCGTGCTCAGATAAGATCGGTCCCCGCTCAGCTGTGCTCAGATAAGATCAGTCCCCGCTCAGCCGTGCTCAGATAAGATCGGTCCCCGCTCAGCCGTGCTCAGATAAGATCGGTCCCCGCTCTTCTGTGCTCAGATAAGATCGGTCCCCGCTCAGCCATGCTCAGATAAGATCGGTCCCCGCTCAGCCGTGCTCGGGATAAGATCGGTCCCCGCTCAGCCGTGCTCAGATAAGATCGGTCCCCGCTCAGCCGTGCTCAGATAAGATCGGTCCCCGCTCAGCCGTGCTCAGATAAGATCGGTCCCCGCTCAGCCGTGCTCAGATAAGATCGGTCCCCGCTCAGCCGTGCTCGGGATAAGATCGGTCCCCGCTCAGCCGTGCTCAGATAAGATCGGTCCCCGCTCAGCCATGCTCAGATAAGATCGGTCCCCGCTCAGCCGTGCTCAGATAAGATCGGTCCCCGCTCAGCCGTGCTCAGATAAGATCGGTCCCCGCTCAGCCGTGCTCGGATAAGAGCGGTCCCCGCTCAGCCGTGCTCAGATAAGATCGGTCCCCGCTCAGCCGTGCTCAGATAAGATCGGTCCCCGCTCAGCCGTGCTCAGATAAGATCGGTCCCCGCTCAGCCGTGCTCAGATAAGATCGGTCCCCGCTCAGCCGTGCTCAGATAAGATCAGTCCCCGCTCAGCCGTGCTCAGATAAGATCGGTCCCCGCTCAGCCGTGCTCAGATAAGATCGGTCCCCGCTCAGCCGTGCTCAGATAAGATCAGTCCCCGCTCAGCCGTGCTCAGATAAGATCGGTCCCCGCTCAGCCGTGCTCAGATAAGATCGGTCCCCACTCAGCCGTGCTCAGATAAGATCGGTCCCCGCTCAGCTGTGCTCAGATAAGATCGGTCCCCGCTCAGCCGTGCTCAGATAAGATCGGTCCCCTCTCAGCCGTGCTCAGATAAGATCGGTCCCCTCTCAGCCGTGCTCGGATAAGATCGGTCCCCGCTCAGCCATGCTGGGATAAGATCGGTCCCCGCTCAGCCATGCTGGGATAAGATCGGTCCCCGCTCAGCCGTGCTCAGATAAGATCGGTCCCCGTTCAGCGGTGCTCAGATAAGATCGGTCCCCGTTCAGCGGTGCTCAGATAAGATCGGTCCCCGCTCAGCCGTGCTCAGATAAGATCAGTCCCCGCTCAGCCGTGCTCAGATAAGATCGGTCCCCTCTCAGCCGTGCTCAGATAAGATCGGTCCCCGCTCAGCCGTGCTCAGATAAGATCGGTCCCTGCTCAGCTGTGCTCGGATAAGATCGGTCCCCGCTCAGCCGTGCTCAGATAAGATCGGTCCCCGCTCAGCCGTGCTCAGATAAGATCGGTCCCCGCTCAGCCGTGCTCAGATAAGATCGGTCCCCGCTCAGCCGTGCTCAGATAAGATCGGTCCCCGCTCAGCCGTGCTCAGATAAGATCGGTCCCCGCTCAGCCGTGCTCAGATAAGATCGGTCCCCGCTCAGCCGTGCTCAGATAAGATCGGTCCCCGCTCAGCCGTGCTCAGATAAGATCGGTCCCCGCTCAGCCGTGCTCAGATAAGATCGGTCCCCGCTCAGCCGTGCTCAGATAAGATCGGTCCCCGCTCAGCCGTGCTCAGATAAGACCGGTCCCCGCTCAGCCGTGCTCAGATAAGATCAGTCCCCGCTCAGCCGTGCTCAGATAAGATCGGTCCCCGCTCAGCCGTGCTCGGGATAAGATCTGTCCCCGCTCAGCCGTGCTCAGATAAGATCGGTCCCCGCTCAGCCGTGCTCAGATAAGATCGGTCCCCGCTCAGCCGTGCTCAGATAAGATCGGTCCCCGCTCAGCCGTGCTCAGATAAGATCGGTCCCCTCTCAGCCGTGCTCGGGATAAGATCGGTCCCCGCTCAGCCGTGCTCGGATAAGATCGGTCCCCGCTCAGCCGTGCTCGGATAAGATCGGTCCCCGCTCAGCCGTGCTCAGATAAGATCGGTCCCCGCTCAGCCGTGCTCAGATAAGATCGGTCCCCGCTCAGCCGTGCTCAGATAAGATCGGTCCCCGCTCAGCCGTGCTGGGATAAGATCGGTCCCCGCTCAGCTGTGCTCAGATAAGATCGGTCCCCGCTCAGCCGTGCTCAGATAAGATCGGTCCCCGCTCAGCCGTGCTCAGATAAGATCGGTCCCCGCTCAGCCGTGCTCGGGATAAGATCGGTCCCCGCTCAGCCGTGCTCAGATAAGATCGGTCCCCGCTCAGCCGTGCTCAGATAAGATCGGTCCCCGCTCAGCCGTGCTCGGGATAAGATCGGTCCCCGCTCAGCCGTGCTGGGATAAGATCGGTCCCCGCTCAGCCGTGCTCAGATAAGATCGGTCCCCGCTCTGCCGTGCTCAGATAAGATCGGTCCCCGCTCAGCCGTGCTCGGGATAAGATCGGTCCCCGCTCAGCCGTGCTCAGATAAGATCGGTCCCCGCTCAGCCGTGCTCGGGATAAGATCAGTCCCCGCTCAGCCGTGCTCGGGATAAGATCGGTCCCCGCTCAGCCGTGCTCGGGATAAGATCGGTCCACGCTCAGCCGTGCTCAGATAAGATCGGTCCCCGCTCAGCCGTGCTCGGGATAAGATCGGTCCCCACTCAGCCGTGCTCAGATAAGATCGGTCCCCGCTCAGCCATGCTGGGATAAGATCGGTCCCCGCTCAGCTGTGCTCAGATAAGATCGGTCCCCGCTCAGCTGTGCTCAGATAAGATCGGTCCCCGCTCAGCCGTGCTCAGATAAGATCGGTCCCCGCTCAGCCGTGCTCAGATAAGATCGGTCCCCGCTCAGCCGTGCTCGGGATAAGATCGGTCCCCGCTCAGCCGTGCTCGGATAAGGTCGGTCCTCGCTCAGCCGTGCTCAGATAAGATCGGTCCCCGCTCAGCCGTGCTCGGGATAAGATCGGTCCCCGCTCAGCTGTGCTCAGATAAGATCAGTCCCCGCTCAGCCGTGCTCAGATAAGATCGGTCCCCGCTCAGCCGTGCTCAGATAAGATCGGTCCTCGCTCAGCCGTGCTCCGGATAAGATCGGTCCCCGCTCAGCCGTGCTCAGATAAGATCGGTCCTCGCTCAGCCGTGCTCGGGATAAGATCGGTCCCCGCTCAGCCGTGCTCGGGATAAGATCGGTCCCCACTCAGCTGATCTCAGATAAGATCGGTCCCCGCTCAGCCGTGCTCAGATAAGATCGGTCCCCGCTCAGCCGTGCTCGGATAAGATCAGTCCCCTCTCAGCCGTGCTCAGATAAGATCAGTCCCCGCTCAGCTGTGCTCAGATAAGATCAGTCCCCTCTCAGCCGTGCTCAGATAAGATCGGTCCCCGCTCAGCCATGCTCGGGATAAGATCGGTCCCCGCTCAGCCGCGCTCAGATAAGGTCGGTCCTCGCTCAGCCGTGCTCAGATAAGATCAGTCCCCGCTCAGCCGTGCTCGGATAAGATGGGTCCCCGCTCAGCCGTGCTCAGATAAGATCGGTCCCCGCTCATATTTTCGTTTTGCAAGAGACCTGGTTGTCTAGTTTGGCTGATATTCATCTGTCAAAGAAGGAGTGGAGGCGCGGCCCCTCCTTTTGGCCTCTTGCTGCCAAGCCTTACACTGGAGCTGCGGTACTTATTTCCGGCATGGCGACCTGTCCTCGGATTATTGAGTTATAAATAGGGATGGACATGGTCTTAGACGTCTCCATGGGGGGGGGGCAGGACCTGCACCTGATCAACATCTATGGGCCCCAGACCAAGTGGTACAGGAAATGCCTCTTCATGAAGATCAAGCCTCTTCTTTTTACAGCCCGGCAAGTTGTCTTCGGTGGTGATTTCAACACAGTCACTGAGGACAGGAAAGGTACCGGAGCCAGGCTGGACTGTGACGGCTTATTTAAAGCAAAATAGCTAGAGAGGCAGGTCTGGTGGATGAGCACATTCATTGCTGCCCAGACGACGCCGGATTCACTTTTCAGCAAGGTTGTAGTCAGAGTAGAATAGATATTTTTTTTTTTTTAAGGGGAACTCTGCCTTCTCGGCACCAGCGTGTCAGGCGGTGCAGTTTTCTGATCATTGTATTCTGTCTGTGACTGTCATGGTTATGCAGTAATCTTTCTCTGTCAGCTTACCTTCTCCTCCATGTGTTCACCTTTAGAGGCCAGCCACCCTCACCTGACTGCATATATAACCTTCCCCCAGCATAGCTCCACCTCAGCCTCTAATTAGGAACATTATATTAACCTGTGCAGTGCAAGCCAACCTTGCTGATCAACCATTGTGTGTTTACCTTTCGTGTGCAACTTGCTGTGTCTCCTACGTCTGATTTCAGTTAACGATCTTGTCCTGTTCTCGACTATCCCTGTCTGCTTGTGACCCTGACCTTTGGTGTGTTCTATGTTTATCCTTCTCTACTAGTCGCCCTTAGGGATGAGCTTCGAGTTGGACTCGAACATCAGCTGTTGGCAAGTTCGCTGAACAGTGAACAATTTGAGGTGTTCGCGGCAAATTCGAAAGCCTCAATGCAAAAAAAAGTTTTAAAAACGGACGTTTTTTCGGGAGCAGTGGTTTTAATGATGCTTAAAGTGAAACAATAAAAGTGTAATATCCCTTTAAATTTCATACCTGGGGGTGTCTATAGTATGCCTGTAAAGGGGCGCATGTTTCCCGTGTTTAGAACAGTCTGACAGCAAAATGACATTTCTAAAAGGAAAAAAAGTCATTTAAAACTACTCGCGGCTATTAATGAATTGCCGGTCCGACAATACACATAAAGGTTCATAGATAAAAAAGGCATGGGAATTCCCCACAGGGGAACCCTGAATCAAAATTTTTTTTAAAAATGGCGTGGGGGTCCCCCAAAAATTCATACCAGACCCTTATCCTAGCACGTAACCTGGCAGGCTGCAGGAAAAGAGGGGGAACGAGAGAGCGCCCCCCCCTCCTGAACCGTACCAGGCCACATGCCCTCAACATTGGGAGGGTGCTTTGGGGGGTCCCCCCCAAAGCACCTTGTCCCCATGTTGATGAGGACAAGGGCCTCATCCCCACAACCCTTACCCGGTGGTTGTGGGGGTCTCCGGGTGGGGGGCTTATCGGAATCTGAAATCCCCCTTTAACAAGGGGACCCCCAGATCCGGCCCCCCCGGGTGAAATGGTGAAATGTTAAAATGTTTTTGACAATTCCTTTATTTAAATGCTTCTTCTATCTTCTTTCTTCTATCTTCTATCTTCCTTCAGTTTCTTCCTCCATCTTCTTCTTCTTCCTCCGATCCGCTGCTTCTTGCTCCGGTTTTCTCGTCCGGCATCTTCCTCCATGGCGTCTTCTTCCCTTCTTCGTGCTCGGGCCGCTCCACATCCATGATGGGAGGCTCCCGCTGTGTGACACTTCTCGTCTTCTGACAGTTCTTAAATAATGGAGGGCGGGGTGACCGGGTGGCCCCGCCCTCCATTATTTAAGAACTGTCATAAGACGAGAAGTGTTACACAGCGGGAGCCTCCCATCATGGATGCGGAGCGGCCCGAGCACGAAGAAGGGAAGAAGACGCCGCAGAGGAAGATGCTGGACGAGAACACCAGAGCGGAGGAAGGAGAAGAAGATAATGGAGTAAGAAACCGAAGGAAGATAGAAGAAAGAAGATAAAAGAAAGAAGAAGCATTTAAACAAAGGAATTGTCAAAAACTGTCTCTTGTAATTTTTAAAATTTTTGACACTTTTTTTGTGAAATGGTGGGGGTACTTTTGTGCCCCCTTACCATTTCACACAGGGGGGGCTGGGTTCTGGGTGTCCCCTTGTTAAAGGGGGCTTCCAGATTCCGATAAGCCCCCCACCCGCAGACCCCCACAACCACTGGCCAAGGGTTGTGGGGATGAGGCCCTTGTCCTCATCAACATGGGGACAAGGTGCTTTGGGGGGGACCCCCCAAAGCATCCTCCCAATGTTGAGGGCATGTGGCCTGGTACGGTTCAGGAGGGGGGGGCGCTCTCTCGTCCCTCCCTCTTTTCCCACGGCCTGCCAGGTTTCCCGCGGCCTGCCGGATAATGGTCTGGTATGGATTTTTTTTTTATTTATCCATACCAGATCCTTCAGGTCTGGTATGGATTTTGAGGGGGACCCCCATGCTTTTTTTTTTTGGCGCGGGGTTCCCCTTAATATCCATACCAGACCTGAAGGGTATGGAATTTAGGGGGACCCCCACGCCATTTTTTTTTAAAATTTTGGTTTGGGGTTCCCCTGTGGGGAAATCGCATGCCATTTTTATCAATGAACTTTTATGTGTATTGTCGGACCGACAATTCATATAGCCGCGAGTACTTTAAATGACTTTCTTTACTTTGAAATGTCATTTTGCTCTCGGACTGTTCTAAACACGGGAAACATGCGCCCCTTTACAGACATACTATAGACACCCCCCAGGTACGTTATTTAAAGGAATATTACACTTTTATTGTTTTACTTTAAGCATTATTAAAATCACTGCCCCCGAAAAAAACTGACGTTTTTAAAACTTTTTTTGCATTGATCCATGTCCCCTGGGGCAGGACCCGGGTCCCCAAACACTTTTTATGACAATAACTTGCATATAAGTCTTTAAAATTAGCAATTTTGATTATTCATGTTTGTGTCCCATAGACTTTAACGGTGTTCGCGTGTTCGAACAAATTTTTTGCCTGTTCGCATGTTCTGGTGCGAACCGAACCGAGGGGTGTTCGGCTCATCCCTGGTCACCCTGATTCCAGTTACCGATCTTGGCCTGTTCTCGACTATCCCTGTCTGCTTGTGACCCTGACCTTTGGCGTGTTTATCCTTGTCTACTAGTCTCCCCAACCTTGGCTTATCCCTTTACTATCCTTGTTGTTCCAGCCTGCTGCTTCCTTCCTCTTTCTCCTGTAGTCTACCGTGAGCGTGAGCTGTGAGACCCTGGGGGCCGCGACCTGGAGTCAGACTGCAGCGCAGTCCATCCTCACCACTAGAGGATCTGGTGAACACCTGCTGGCTCTTAGACTCTGTGCCCTGGGGAATGTATGCTCTAGCTCCCAGTGGGATCTGTGTTGATGCTCCGGTAGACCTGCTTCCCGAACCTCCCGCTGGCAAACTGAGCTCCTCCATCACCCATAACTGAGCTCCTCCATCCCTCATAACTGGGGTCCTACATCCTGCATAACTGAGGTCCTCCATCTTCCATAACTGAGGTCCTCCATCCCTCATAACTGAGCTCTTCCATCCCCCATAACTGAGGTCCTCTTCCCCCCCCAAAACTGAGGTCCTCCATCCCAATAACTGAACTCCTCAGTCCCCCATAACTGAGGTACTTCATTCCTATAACTGAGCTCCTCAATCCCCCATAACTGAGGTCCTCCATCTCTCATAATTTGAGGTCATCCATCCCCCATAACTGAGCTCCTCATTCACCCATAACTGAGCTCCTTCATCCCGCATAATGGGGGTCCTTCGTCCCTCATAATTGAGCACTTCCATCCCCATAACTGAGGTCATCCATCCCCCATAACTGAGGTCCTCTATCTCCCATTACTAAGCTTCTCCAGCCCCCCAAAACTGAACTCCTCTATCCCTCATAACTGAGATCCTCCATCCCCCACAACTAAGCTCTTCCATCCACATAACTGAGATTCTCCATCCCTCATGATTAAGCTCCTAAATCCCCCCTAACCGAGGTCCTCCATCCCCCATAACTGAGCTTTTCCATACCCTTAACTTTGTTCCTCCAGCCCCCCCTCCATGTGTGATTGGATGCACTTTATTCTAATAAAAGTGGTGTTTGGTGCACTTTAAATTGAGGACTGACGCTGATTGAAATGTAAAAACTATAAAAAAAAAAATTAAAAAGGGAGAACACCACGTCGCAGTCAGAAAAAACGCATCTGACAATTTAACAAAAAGGGGGCAGGCAGGGGACAATAAAAAAAAAGAAGGTATACAGCACTGTGTACAGCACGAAATGTTATGTAATGTTAAGGGACTATGAGCATTGAGCCAAGATTGGAGAAAGTAATCATTACTTTGTCCAACCAGGGCTCTGACAATGCTAATTGACAAAGCCTTGCACCTGAGCGGCGGTCAGGTGCAAGGCTTCATCCAATTAGAGCCCTAGAATGCACTGTGAATCACGCAGTGCCTTGTGGGGCGCTTGACGGGCCAACATCCCGTGAGCTACCTTCAAATTCAGGTGTTTGCCGAACAGGCGAAGTTTGCTCCGTACTTTTGCTCGGCTTGAACTGCTCGCCCACCTCTATCTGTGTTATTTTATCTATGTTGTATTTTAATAGTAGAGGTGTTTTATTAGAGTATAGTTTTAATTTGTTTTATTCCTACCAATTGCTGTTGTTGGTCATTGTATTGTGTGCTTTGTTCTGTTCATTGTTGTGATCTTGTGTTGTCTTGTTGAATGGAGTCGTATCGCAGTTATTTCCCTTTGGAATTAATAAAGAATTCTGTATCTGAATCGGAAATCCATCCCATTCATATTGGGCACCGCTGGACTCACCTCTTGACTTCATTGTTGCTCCATGTTGTCCCTGCCTTTTCTTTGGAATGATGAAGAGGTAGACGGCTCCACATCAGAAATATCTGTAGAGTCACTGCGATGTCCTTCCTATGGAATGTTTTTCTGCTCCTTCCTGGTTTTTCCTGTGAGGTCAAAGATCTCATCCTTATCTTATCTCATAAATCGCTATACAAATTTCACCTGATTTGCACAAATTTATACTCTTCCATTTACTCTCAACTTCCCTGTTGGGAAGATCATTTAATCCATCAAACTCACACTTAGAACCATATTGCTAAAGCTTATCATCACTCCCGGACACTTCCTTATCTTTAAATTGTTTCTTTCTCTTCATCAGTTATAAATGCATAATCCATAACTCATACAAGTGTAGCGCCCGGCTCCTGTTGATCAGGCGCTTATATGTAAATTTAGTGGGTTGTCTGTTCTGTACATAGTTTAAATTTAATCTATGGCTAAATTAGCCTCTGTTCCAGCATTGGCTGTGTTGTGTGCAGTTTCACAGTGTCGCCTGTAGGTGTCGTTGTCACCACAGGCCGGTGTTGAAAAGCAACAGGCTGAAGTGTATTGAGTGCTCTTCTTTCTCAGAGGTAACTCGGCAGAGGTGGTCCACTGCTATGAATTCTGGGAGAGAGTACTTAAGGGGCAGACGCCCTTTTTGGTTCTCTTTCACCTGCTGGCCCTCCTGGCCTAGAGGTATGTGAAGGCTTTCTTTCAGTCTCAGGACTATGCTGGCCTGAGTAGGCCCAGAGATCGTCTGGGGCTCGTTGGTTTAGAGGTGGTCCTGTGCTGTCTGTCCTGTGGGAAGAAGCCAAGCAATTGAGAAGATCCAGGGGAGGACTCATCTTGGAGAGGACTGTGTGGAAGGCTGGTGTCTCAAGAGGGGCCTGGTGACTCAGTTGGAGGATGCATCCTAACCTAACTTACTGCACAGTACTGCCGGGTCGGCTCTAAAACCATTACATCCTGTGGCAGAGGATTGTATAGCTATTTTGTTTCTCTAAAGTATGTGGCAGAGACTTTTTGTTCATGCTCCATTCCAGCTGCTAGGTCAGTGAGAGAGACTTATCCGGGTGGGCAAAGATGTTTGGACTGAAGGTATAATCGTCTCTAAGATCTTCAATTCCTCAGTGATCTGAAAAAGGTATTTGAACTTTCCTGTAACTCCTTTTCTACCTCTTCACTGTTACTTCTTTCAAGTTTTTCATTAAAGCATTGGAAAAATACTAAAGTGACTGGTGCATACATTGTTGGATACAAAGCTCAACATGGACTCTCGGTTCCTGATGTGGTGAAATTAAAGGTAAGGGGTGACGGCAACAACCCGATTTATTTCAGCAGCTCCTTCGGGGGTTTGTGCTACATAAGCAGTATACTCTGCTTGACACCTGGATAAGAATCTCTCATTATGTAAATGTTTTGAGGGTACAACCTCCTTTCTAAGGCCCCACAGTATCATGCCAGCATCTACATACCGTGCCTTAAAAAAGTATTCACCCCCCTTGAAATTTCTCACATTTTGTCATGTTACAAACAAAAACTTAAATGTATTTTATTTACACCATCCCCACCATGAAACATGGTGGTGGCAGCATCATGTGGTGGGGATGCTTTTCTTCAGCAGGGACAGGGAAGCTGGTCAGAGTTGATGGGAAGATGGATGGAGACAAATACAGGACAATCTTAGAAGAAAACACCAAAGACTTGAGACTGGGGGCAGAGGTTCACCTTCCAGCAGGACAACGACCCTAAACATACAGCCAGAGCTACAATGGAATGGTTTAGATCAGGAGTCTCAAACTGGAGTCCCTCCAGCTGTTGCGAAACTACAAGTCCCATCATGCCTCTGCGAGTTATGCTTGTAACTCACAGCCTTGCAATGCCTCAAGGGACTTGTAGTTTCGCAACGGCTGGAGGGCTGCCAGTTTGAGACCCCTGGTTTAGATCAAAGCATATTCATGTGTTAGTCCAGACCTAAATCCCATTGAGAATCTGTGGCAAGACTTGGAAATTACTGTTCACAGACGCTCTCCATCCAATCTGACAGAGCTTGAGATATTTTTCAAAGAAGAATGGGCAGAAATGTCCTCTCTAGATGTGCAAAGCTGGTAGAGACATCCCCCAAAAGACTTGCAGCTCTAATTGCAGCGAAAGGGGGTTCTACAAAAGTATTGACTTCGGAGGGGCGCCATACAAATGCCCCCACTTCACAATTATGAGCCACTTTGTGTTGGTCTATCACATAAAATCCCAATAAAATACATTTATGTTTTTGGTTGTAGCATGACAAAATGTGGGAAATTTCAAGGGGTATGAATACTTTTTCAAGGCACTGTATATGAGTTCCTCCAGGAAATCCACACCAGACCCTCTACGTCTGGTGCGAATTTTAAAGGGGACCAGACACCTTGCCTCAATGTTGATGAGGAAAAGGGCCTCATCCCTACAACCCTAATCGTAAAGGATTGGATCACATTCAAGACCCTCTGCCTCACCCACAAATGCCTACAAGGAAACGCTTTTCAATACCTATGCGAGAAAATAAAACGCTACGTATCTAATCGCAGTCTTCGATCAACCAACCAAAACCTCCTCCACATTCCCAAATCCCGCTACAAATCGAAGGGAGAATGAAGATTCGCAGTCCAAGGACCACGACTATGGAACGCTCTACCGACCAACATCCGTATGGAAGAAAACCATCAGGCCTTCAAGAAAAAAACTCAAGACCTACTTCTTCTAACAAGCTGGACCACAGGATGGACCAAGCGCCTTGAGGCGATTCAGTTCACATGTACTGCGCTATACAAGCCATTCATTCACAACCCTGGTCAGCCATTGTGAGGGTCAGGAGGTGGGGCTTATCGGAATTTGCAAACCCCCATTCGCTCTTAGGATCGAATGTTAGGGAATGTTACATTGACCCCAAAAAAAGGCAACAAATTGAAACCTTTTTTACTGACATTTCACACATATTACAAACATTTCAGGGATTTTTCAGGACTTGCATGAATGCTGAGACCTATGCAAAGCGAATATTATACACCCTGTTCCAAATGATTATGCCAAGGATGTTTTTCTCATTTACCTAAATAATTGATGTAAACAACAGTCAGCATAATTCTCACGTTATCAACTATTAAGAGTACAATTCAAATTTTATTGAACAAACCGACTAATGATAACAGTTTTTTTGTTTTTGTTTTTCAAAATAAAAAACTTACAATGCACTGTTCCAAATTATTAAGCACAGTGAGTTTCAAAACACTTTATAGGTTGTAAAGAACTGAAAATAGTTATTTTGTTGTGTTTGCAACATTTTAACTTTTTAAACATTGTAACAGGTCACATTACATTGTAACAATAGGACCCCTTATTTGATAGCAGCTTCTCAAGTCTTGTATCCATTGAACTTGTGAGTTTTTGGACAGATTCTGCTTGAATTTGTTTGCAAGATGACAGAATGGCCTCCCAGAGCTGCTGTTTGGATGTGAACTGCCTCCCACCCTCATAGATCTTTTGCTTGAGGAAGCTCCAAAGGTTCTCAATAGGACTGAGGTCAGGGGAGGGTGGAGGCCACACCATGACTTTATCTCCTTTTATCCCCATAGCAGCCATTGATGCCGAGGTATTCTTTGCAGCATGAGATGGTGCATTGTCATGCATGAAGATGATTTTATTACGAAAAGCATAGTACTTCCTTCTGTATCAGGGAAGGAAGTGATCAGTCAGGAACTCCACATACCGTATATACTCGAGTATAAGCCGACCCGAATATAAGCCGAGGCACCTCATTTTACCACAAAAAACTGGGAAAACGTATTGACTCGAGTATAAGCCGAGGGTGAGAAATGCACAGCTACTGTAAGTGGAAAAGAGGGTCAACAATGCCCATTTGCAGCCTCACTGTGCCCATTTGCAGCCTCACTGTGCCCATTTGGAGCCATAGGTCCCCCGAACTTCAAACTCGGTAGTTAAGGGTTCCTAGGTGCCCCCATAGCTGCAGCCAAAATTTGGGGTCCCGAAATGACATTGCTGCAGATGGACACAGTTGACCAACTTCGGGGCCCCTTATCTCGGGGCCACTTGGTGCTAGGAACCGCAAATTTGGTGTGCAAACCCAGTGGAACTAGCACTACAACATTCTCAAAGCTGGGGTTCCTAGCACCCAGTCGCCCCAAGATACGGGGCCCCAAATTCGGTTCAGAAAATGTCAAGCACTTCTCTGCAGCAGAGAATGACATTTTTCAAACAAAATTTGGGGCCCCTTGGTGCTAGGAACCCCAGTTGTAGTGCTAGTTCCACTGGGTTTGCACACCAAATTTGGGGTTCCTAGCACCGAGTGGCCCTGAGATACAGGGCCCCAAAATCGGTTTGGAAAATGTCATTCTCTGCTGCTTGACTCGAGTATAAGCCGAGGGGGGCATTTTCAGCACAAAAAAAAATGTGCTGAAAAACTCGGCTTATACTCGAGTATATACGGTACTTTGCAGAGGTCATCTTTACACCTTCGGGGACCCTAAAGGGGCTGACCAGCTCTCTTCCCATAATTCCGGCCCAAAACATGACTCCACCACCACCTTGCTGACGTCGCAGCCTCGTTGGAACAGGGTGGCTGTCCACCAACCATCCACTACTCCATCCATCTGGACCATCCAGGGTTTGCACGGCACTCATCGGTGCACAGGACTGTTTGAAAATTAGTCTTCATGTATTTCTCTGCCCAATGCAGCCGTTTCTACTTGTGAGCATTGGTTAGTGGTGGCCGAAATGGAAGGTTGGAGGACTCTTGAGGACTCTACACCTTGATGTCCGTGGGACTCCAGAGGCACCAGCAGCTTCAAATATCTGTTTGCTGCTATGTAATGGTGTTTTAGCAGCTGATCTCTTGATCCGATGCATGGTTCTGGCAGAAATCTTCCTCAATGTGCCTTTATCTGCATGAAACCCGTCTATGCTCTGAATCAGCTACAAATCTCGTACGCCCCCCATGGAAGTCGCCAAACTGGTACACCCCCCATGGAAGTGGCCAAACTGGTACGCCCCCCATGGAAGTGGCCAAACTGGGACGCCCCTCATGGAAGTGGCCAAACTGGGACGCCCCCCCTGGAAGTGGCCAAGCTGGGACGCCCCCCATGGAAGTAGCCAAACTAGTATGTCCCACATGGAAGTGGCCAATCTGGTATGCCCCCCATGGAAGTGGCCTAACTGGTACGTCCCACATGGAAGTGGCCAAACTGGTACGTCCCCCATGGAAGTGGCCAAACTGGTACGCCCCCCATGGAAGTGCCCAAACTGGTACATCCCACATGGAAGTGGCCAAACTGGTATGCCCCCCATGGAAGTGGTCAAACAGGTACATTCCCCATGTAAGTGGCCAACCTTGAACTGAACCTGGAAAGATTCGCTCATCTATCGACGTAGACTGAGCTTTGTAAATGATTGCCGGCTGTAACCGAGTTCTGAAGAGGAGCCGAAGAATCAAGTTTTACCAGAATGTTGGAGGAACACGCCTAAAGAGGAAATAAAATATTTTGAATGCATGTCAGGTATGTTAGAGAGGTCGAAATCCTGATTCTTCCCTGATATGGTTGAGGAAGGATGTACCGGTAGTGGCTTCACCTCTCCTAGGCTGTTTTTGGAGCTGAAACCAGAATAGGTGTAAGAAGGGGCCACAGATGAGGGGGGGGGAGACAAGAGAGAGAGGATGAAGCTAAAGAGAACCGTTGTATGTCGCACTTTCTCCAAATCTTTGCCATCAATCTCGTAATAGTGCATGGATCTGGCAGAAGTCTTCCTCAATGTGCCTTTATCTGCACGAAACCCGTCTGTCCCCTGAATCAGCTACAAATCTCTTAATAGTAATTATCACAGGTGTCCGAGATTGTTTTCAGTGATCATTAGAGCCCTGAGACATAATGCGACCCATGACTTAAACTGAAAAACAAAATATTTCATCTTTGTGACACTGAAATAGAATTTGCATAATAATTTGGAACAGGGTGTATAAATAGCCCGCTATGTGCTTTTGCGTGTTCCTTTGCACACAGAAAGGAAACGGAACCGGTCACGCTCGTAGAAAACCTGTCGACGAAATAATCATCTGTCACCATCGCAGCCTGAATAGACAAGTCATGACTTCCTTGATGATTGGAATCTCCCAACCCAATGAGGGAGCGATGCCAGCGGAGAGAAACCAGGGAGACAGGTGAGTGGATGTTAATTGTTGTCAGCCAATAGATTGCGAATGTGACGTGGCCCCTCCTTATTATAGGGGGGCAAGATGGAGCTGAGTCAAATCAGAAAACATTTAAAGGGGAATTGTAGACAAGGGGATCCATAAGGTGTTCTAATGAGAGCTAAAGCAAACGATTGGGGGTCAAGGGAACCGAAAGGAGAGAATAGGGTCCAATCTAAGGGAGATGTGGCATGGAAACAAGGAGTCAGAGAGTTATCACTCTATACCTGCGGCCGATCGCCCTCCATTCATTGTTTGGGGTAGATACCTGCAGTCGTTCTCCTTCGCTTCATATCAAGGGGTAGATACCAGTCGCCTCAGGTGAAGTCTCACATTTCAGGTAGCTCACACACTGCACCCACGACTCCTTCATACCTCTTCGCATAGGCACAGCTCTCTACCTCAGTGTTGGAAATGTGACAACTCATAGGACCTACCTGAGCTGGGCCTACCCGAGCTGGACCTACTTGAGCTGGACCTACCCGAGCTGGACCTACCTGAGCAGGACCTACCTGAGCTGGACCTCCCTGAGCTGGACCTACCTGAGCTAGACCTACCTGAGCTAGACCTACCTGAGCTGGACCTACCTGAGCAGGACCTACATGAGCAGGACCTACCTGAGCTGCGGTGTCACTGGCAGGAGAGACAGTCCACTCACCTCAGCTAGTGGTGAAGAACGTCTACTCAGCGAATGGCGCACATCATTGACAAGCTCCTCAATACTTTACCAGCCTTTAATAGGTCATATTTCTTTTTTTTACCAAAAGTGTATAGTCACAGCGGGAGCGGGCCGCTGGCGGCACGCATGCACACCCCCTATCCAGAAGCGTCGGATCACGTACTAGGTATATTTAAGTTATACGGTCAGCAAGTGGTTAACTACTTTCTTACCAGGCACTTACCCCCCCACTTCCTGCCCAGGCCACTTTTCAGCTTTCAGTGCTGTCACATCTTGAATGTAACACTGTACACATATGACATTTTTATCATTTTTTTTCACACAAATAGAGCTTTCTTTTGGTGGTATTTAATCCCCACATATGGTAAGTCCCCCATGGAAGTGGCCAAACTGGTACGTCCCCCCATGGAAGTGGCCAAACTGGTACGTACCCCATGGAAGTGGCCAAACTTATACATCCCCCATGGAAGTGGCCAAACTGGTACGTCCACCTTAGAAGTGGCTAAACTGGTACAACCCCCCATGGAAGTGGCCAAACTGGTAAGTCCCCCATGGAAGTGGCCAAACTGGTACATCCCCCTTGGAAGTGGCTGCAGTTATACGCCCCCCCATGGAAGTGGCCAAACTGATACACCCCCCATGGAAGCAGCCAAACTGGTACGCCCCCCATGGAAATGGCCAAACTGGTACGCCCCCCATGGAAATGGCCAAACTGGTATGCCCCCCATGGAAATGGCCAAACTGGGACACCCCCATGGAAATGGCCAAACTGGTACGCCCCCCCATGGAAGTGGCCAAACTGGTACGCCCCCCATGGAAGTGGCCAAAGTGGGACGCCCCCCCATGGAAATGGTCAAACTGGGACACCCCCATGGAAATGGCCAAACTGGTACGCCCCCCCATGGAAGTGGCCAAACTGGTACGCCCCCCCATGTAAGTGGCCAACCTGAACCTGGAAAGATTCGCTCATCTATCGACGTAGACAGAGCTTTGTAAACGATTGCCGGCTGTAACCGAGTTCTGAAGAATCAAGTTTTACCAGAATGTTGGAGGAACACGCCTAAAGAGGAAATAAAATATTCTGAATGCACGTCAGGTATGTTAGAGATGTTGAAATCCTGATTCTTCCCTGATATGGTTGAGGAAGGATGTACCGGTAGTGGCTTCACCTCTCCTAGGCTGTTTTTGGAGCTGATAGGTGTAAGAAGGGGCCACAGATGGGAGGGGAGGGAAGACAAGAGAGAGAGGATGAAGCTAAAGAGAACCGTTGTATGTCGCACCTTCTCCAAATTTTGCCATCATACAAATTTTTAGAAATTTTGTGAATCGATGTAGCACATCCTACAGCAGTAGCGCAACTAGTAAGAACAATAAAGAATAAAAAAATAAAAATTATATAAAAAAATAAAACAAAAGGCCACCCAATGATTTGTGATCCAACGAGAGTCCACAGAATTTTCAGTGCTTCCAACCACCGGTGAGATTGACGTTCCACTTATCGTTACACTACAGATCACATGCAATTCTCCTCCCGTGAGCAGTATATGCTCACCTCCAGTATTGGGCCCCAATATTAATTACATCCCGTCCGGGCCATTGTGAAATAACAGCTGGGTGGGGACCTTATTGTTCTGGGAGGACGTCATAACACGTCCTACCCAGAATGTGCCTTGCATTGCCCCGCCGAGCCACGCTCCAGCGCAATCCATCCCCCCACTGTTTCCACTAGACACAGCCAATGACTGATCACTGTACCGACTCACTGTCTGTACCATGTGATCGCTGTGACCAATCACAACAGATCACATGACAATTGTAAAAAATGGATGGCTTGTAGTCCGTAGGGTTCAATATTGAGTTGGCTCCGCCCTTTGCAGCTATAACAGCTTCACCTCTTCTGGGAAGGCCGTCCACATTGTTTAGGAGGGTGTCTATGGGAATGTTTGACCATTCTTCCAGAAGAGCATTTGTGAGGTCAGGCACTGATGTTGGATGAGAAGGCCTAGCTCCCAGTCTCCACTATAATTCATCCCAGTCTTAGTCCGTAAGGTTAAATATTGAGTTGGCCCACCCTTTGCAGCTATAACTCTTCTGGGAAGGCTGTCCACAAGGTTTAGGAGTGTGTCTATGGGAATGTTTGACCATTCTTCCAGAAGCCCATTTGTGAGGTCTGGCACTGATGTGGACAAGAAGGCCTGGCTTCTGTTCTATTGGGTTGAGGTTAGGACTCTGTGCAGGCCAGTCAAGTTCCTCCACCCTGAACTCGCTCATCTGTGTCTTTATGGACGTTGCTTTGTGCACTGGTGTGCAGTCATGGTGGAACAGGAAGGAGCCGTCCCCAAATTGTTCCCACAAAGTTGGGAGCATGAAATTGTCAGAAATATCTTGGTATGCTGACGCCTTAAGAGTTCCCTTCACTGGAACTAAGGGGCCAAACCCAACCCCAGAAAAACAACCCCACACCATAATCCCCCCTCCACCCCCCCACACCATAATTCCCCCTCCACCAAATGATTGGGACCAGAGCACAAAGCAAGGCCCATAAAGACATGGATGAGCGGGTTTGGGGTGGAGGAACTTGACTGGACTGCACAGAGTCCTGACCTCTCGATTATAAGGCGACCCGAATATAAGCCGAGGCACCTAATTTTACCACAAAAAACTGGGAAAACTTATTGACCCGAGTATAAGCCTAGGGTGAGAAATGCACAGCTACTGTAAGTGGAAAAGAGGGTCAACAATGCCCATTTGCAGCATCACTGTACCCATTTGCAGCCTCACTGTGCCCATTTGCAGCCATAGGTCCCCCGAACTTCAAACTCGGTAGTTAATGGTTCCTAGATGCCCCCTGAGCTGCAGCCAAAATTTGGGGTCTCTGGACCCAAAGGGTCCCGAAATGACATTGCTGCAGATGGACACAGTTGACCGACTTTGGGCCCTGTATCTCGGGACCACTTGGTGCTAGGCACCCCACATTTGGTGTGCAAGCCCAGTGGAACTAGAACAACAACATATCCAAAGATAGGGTTCCTAGCACCAAGTAGCCCCGAGATACGGGGCCCCAAATTTGGTTCGGAAGATGTCAAGCACTTTTCTGCAGCAGAGAATGACATTTTCCGAACCGACTTTGGGGCCCCGTATCTCAGGATTACTTGGTGATACGTGGCCCCAAAGTCGGTGAACTGTGTCCATCTGCAGCAATGTTATTTCGGGACCCCAAATTTTGGCTGCAGCTATGGGGGCACCTAGGAACCCTTAACTACTGAGTTTGAAGTCCGGGGGACCTATGGCTGCAAATGGGCATTGTTGAACCTCTTTTTCCACTTACAGTAGCTGCGCATTTCTCACCCTAGGCTTATACTCGAGTCAATACGTTTTCCCAGTTTTTTGTGGTAAAATTAGGTGCCTCGGCTTATACTTGGGTCGGCTTATACTCGAGTATATATGCACACCAAATTTGGGGTTCCTAGCACCAAGTGACCCCGAGATACGGGGCTCCAAATTCAGTTCTGAAAATGTAATTCTCTGCTGCAGAAAAGTGCTTGACTCGAGTATAAGCCGAGGGGGGCATTTTCAGAACAAAAAAATGTGCTGAAAAACTCGGCTTATACTCGAGTATATACGGGTATGTTTTTTTTTTCAAAGTATGTTTTCATCTTAAGAGACAGTGCTTCCAGCACACTATTATCATCCAATAGTGATTCATTTAACCAGCCAGGTTCGTTCTAAGTGGCCTGCAGAAACTGGAAGGAGGGTCACAGTAATCGGAGCATGGTCTGAAATGGTTGTATGGTTAATGAACGGGTCCTTTCCAGATGGAACTGATCCACAAAAAAAAGGTCTAGACGAGAATAAGTGCTGTGTATATTGGAATAATAACTATAATCCCATTATTGTTATGCCCCCGTACACACGATAGGATTTTCCGACAACAAAATCCATGGGACGGATGTCGGCTCAAACTTGTCTTGCCTACACACGGTCACACAAAGCTTGTCGGAAATTCCGAACATCAAGAACGCGGCGGCGTACAACACGTATGACGAGCCGAGGAAAATGAAGGTCAATAGCCAGCGCGGCTCCTTCTTGCTAGATTCCGAGTATGCGTGGAACTTTGCGCGTCTGAATTGTGCGCACACGCGCTCGGAATTTCGGACAACGGATTTCGTCGTGGGAAAGTTTGGGATCCAGATCTCAAATTTTGTGTGACGGAAATCCCTGTGGAAAATGTGTGATGGAGCCTACACACGGTCGGAATCTCCGACAACAAGGTCCCATCGAACATTTTTTCTGTAGGGTACGGGGCATAACACGCCATCCATCCACCAAATGAAGAGAACGCAAGAGCTGTTTTAAATGTTTTAACGCTTTAAAAGATATGGGAGTTTTGCCCATTGACGTGTCTATATTTGAGTCTAGGGTAAGATTAGAATCCCCCCCTCCCCCCCAGAATCAGAAATCCCTCCCTAAACTTCTCCAACAGCTTCATGGTCTTTACAAGAAAATTGACCGTTCCTGTATTTGGCGCATAGAGACTGAGGCAAACGTATAGCAGCAGCCATGCAACCTTGGCTATGTTGTAGTGCTAGTTCCACTGGGTTTGCACACCACATTTGGGGTTCCTAGCACCAAGTGGCCCCGAGATACGCCACTTGGTGCAAATGTGACACCACTAGCTCCAAGTGGCCCCAAGATACGGGGCCCCAAATTCGGGTCACAAAATGTCATTCTCTGCTCTGCAGCAGTTCAAATTTATCATGCTTTCTGAGCTTGGGGAGGGTCTTTGTTATCTTAACTAAAAGCTTCTAGACGCAAACGCGGTAAAACGCGGCTAAACGCGGCGTGCAAAACAGGATTTCCTAAACGCTGGTTTCAGCTTTTAAAAACACGTGTTCAGCAGAGTTTGCGCCGGCGTCTCGTGTGCTTGAAGCCCAACTCCCTAATCTTGATCTACAGGGTCGGTATTCAGGGGGTTGGGGGGATTTTTGCTCTGTGGATTTCCTCTCGTGCTGTCCCCCCCTCCCCCCTCCTCCCCTCTGTTCATGTTCATATGCAGAAAGGACATATGTTCTAATAAAGGGTATGCGTTTTGTTATCTCCTGGGGCGCATTTGACGAATGGAGATGAAACCTAATATTTGTGTTGATCCTCTACTGCACTGACGGTGGAGCCTCTCTCGATCTGCAGGGTCGCCCCCCCCCACTGGTACACGCCCCCTGGCATTGGGTGTATAATGTTTGGGGTTCTAAGCATTCCTGGGTTGGGGATTGGGATGCAGGGAGGGAAAGGGTTGGGCATTTTAAAGTGGAGTTCCACCCACTTTTACAACTCTTCATCATCCCTCACTAAACTGCGCCCTGTAAACAAATTGGATATTTTTTTTTTTTTTTTTTCTCAGCACCTCCTGTATATCTGCTGTATTCATTTTTCACTTCCTCCTCCCTGGCCGCGGCCCATCGCATCATTTCCTGTTTGCAATGCCTTCTGGGAATGGGGCGGCAACTTCCTCTGAAACTGTCGTTGCTATGTAAACCTGACCTGAAACCTGTTACACTGCTTGTGCTGCACTGAGCATGTGCGAGATCTGCAAGGATGAGATCCAGGAAGAAATACAGTCTGGCTTCAGATGCCCACACTTAAGATGGCCACGGCCTGCTGGAAGTTTATAAAATAACAAACTACTGCTATAAACTAACAAAACAGACCTTAGTTTACAGACTAACTTTACTAGAATACATTAAGCTTGTGTATTATAGGGGTTTATTTATTTAAAAAGTATAATTTCGGCCGGAACCCCACTTTAAAGGTGTCTTTTTTGTCACCTCAGGTGTTTTGTGATGTCTGAACTTAAAGTGGTGTTCCAGCCGAAATTATACTTTTTAAATAAAAATCCCCCTATAATACACAAGCTTAATGTATTCTAGTAAAGTTAGTCTGTAAACTAAGGTCTGTTTTGTTAGTTTATATCAGTAGTTTGTTATTTTATAAACTTCCAGCAGGCCGTGGCCATCTTAAGTGTGGGCATCTGAAGCCAGACTGTATTTCTTCCTGGCTCTCCTCCTTGCAGATCTCGCACATGCTCAGTGCAGCACAAGCAGTGTAATAGGTTTCAGGTCAGGTTTCCATAGCAACGGCAGTGTCAGAGGAAGTTGCCGCCCCTTCCCAGAAGGCATTGCAAACAGGAAATGATGCGATGGGCCGCGGCCAGGGAGGAGGAAGTGAAAAATGAATACAGCAGATATACAGGAGGTGCTGAGAAAATTTTTTTTTAAAAATATCCAATTCGTTTACAGTGCGCAGTTTAGTGAGGGATGATGAAGAGTAGTAAAAGTGGGTGGAACTCCACTTTAAGGTAATTTGCTAAAGTGTTCCTCATGCATTGGGCCAGGGTAAATATTCAGATACGCATATAAATGAATAAATAGCTAATAAGTGGAGGTAAAATGAAATCCTGGTGCTAATACATATAGAACCCCCCCCCCCCCCCCAAGTGATAAATAGCAGTGTGTGAATAAATAAATAAACGCCGATCTGATAAAAAATGCAATCATAAAGTGAAAAATTCAGCAGAGATGAGTTGGTCCGGAGTATAAATATAAATATAAATCTAATTGGCTCAGCAGTTCATTCCTTAGTCGAATAAATTGATTTACCGTGTTTGATCGTTATTCATGATTTTTATCTTTTCTCACATCCCGCTTCAGCCATGATACTGTTGGTAGTTTGGTTCTCAACAAGGATGATTTTATGAAAAAGCAAGCAAAGAAATAGATCATTGCGTGATGAACTGGAAGAAAGTACACAAGCAAACAGCTTAAGAGATACACTCACGTGCGCCTGGTTGAATAAAGGCATCCAGGTATGCAGATCGCAGTCAGACGCTGTGGACGAGGCTTCTCACAGAAAAGCCGCTGCTGTTCAGCTCGATGTGTCATGCAGCAGTGAACGCCCTAGGCTCCTCCCGCGCGTTGCGTCACTGACGCGTGACTTTCTCAAGGATAAACCTGAGGTGCCACAGTCTCTGTATTTAAGTCCTATGGCATTCTGGTTACCATGGAGACAGCACCGTGCTCATTGGATCATCATACTGCTTACTGCTTATACTGGCGTGTATATATTTATTTAAAAAACAATGTTTAATTGTTACATACTTTAAAAAGAAATTTATAGTGACAGGATAAAAGGATAAACAGATACAAATGAAAAATAGAAACATAAATAAAAACATTGACTATATGGTAACAAACTCCCTCCACTGGTATATATCGGTATTGCACATTTCCAGGTTTAAATGGTATGATAATCCGCCTACCCTAGCGGAGATCAATGTTACGACCCTTGATAGGGCAACCTGACAACGTAATACAAGTTACCAAGAGTCCCTAAAATCCATCACTGTGCACCCACCTGAAAAGGCTCTCAATATACTGGCGCAGTACACCATCCATAGGCAAATCTACTTGGCTATATGTATTAATGATACACAAATAGCCCATATTGTGCATCAGTGTACCAAAATCATACCTCATCATAGCTATAACTATAAAAAATAGCATAAACATATGCAAAAATTATGTAGTATTTAATTCACGAGAGGTTAAAAATTACATAAATTAGAAATGAGGACAATTAAAAATGAATTAAAATTATTAATTAAAACCATAAAAATATAAAAAAAATTATTAAAATATACTTCTAGGACAATTATGACATATTTAATAGTCTGATATGAAGCAATGAAGATCAAATTCTATATTCAAGCCGTTAGGTGCAAGAGTGCCCATCTCAAATATCCATTTTGTCTCGTTTTTACTGAGTTCTCTTATCTCATTTGAGCCTCTCCAGTGTGGTTTGTATCTCTGTATTGCCCCAAATTTTCAATCTTTAAGGTCACTGTTGCGGTGCGTAGCAAAGTGTTTGGAAACACGATGCTTAGGGAAAGCTTTTTTTAATATTTTGAATATGTTCCCTTAATGCGTTTCCACATAGGAGGCCTCTTTGTTCTGCCTATATATTGCAGTGAGCAGGAGCATTGCAGAACATATACTACGCCTTCAGTTCTGCATGATATAAAGTCCTTAATAACAGATTCTTTTTTCCGGTGCTGGTTGCTGTAAACTTGTTGCACTTTTGCCCGTTTTGTTGGGTGTTTTTAACGCCTCTTGCAGGGAAAGAAGCCTTTCTTTCCCCTGGAAGAAGGATGGTTCTGTCATTCTTTTGGGAGGTTCTGGGACATTTTTGGCTATTAGATCTCTTAGTGTTGGAACTCGCCTATATATGAAGCGGGGGTCTGTCAGGTAAAATACTGCAGAGAGTTTTATCTGATTATAAAAGAGGCCAATATTTATTGATCATTTGTTTCCATTTTCTTATGTTGGACACTGAAATCCATTATCAGGGGTATGGTCATTATTAATCTTGCTGTCCTTGGTTTTATCTTGGATCAATAGCTCTCTTGGGGTCTGGTTGACTTCTTTCATTTCTTTCCGATGTAAATTCCTTGCTGTATCCTTTATCTTCAAACTTTTTTTCCCATCCATTGTGCTTGTTTTAAGTATTCTTTGTTGTCAGGACAGTTTCTTCTTAGACGTATGAATTGTCCCTTTGGGGTATTATTAAGCCATGGTTGGTAATGACAGCTGTCAACTGGTATGTAGCTATTCCTCTCGACTGGTTTGAAGAACGTTTTGGTACTAATAGAGTTTTTCTCAAGCTGTGTTTCCAAATCTAAAAAAATTGACTGTTTTCTCGCTAATCTCATCTTCAAGTTTGATGTTTTTCTGGTTCATATTCAATGGGTTAAAGAACTGAACTAAACTCGATTCATCCCCTCTCCATATTACTATACAATGGTCAATGAATCTTTTGTAAAGTACCATATTATCTGGAATGTCAGAAAAGAATTGCTTCTTCCTCCCACTTGGCCATAAAAACATTGGCCACACTTGGGGCATACTTGGCCCCCATTCCAATACCAGTTCATTGTCTATAATAGTTTTCCTCAGGGGCATTGCTAGGTCTACAAAAGATCTGGGGCTAGAGCCCATAGCAGCGTAGTAAAGAAAGTCATACGCTTGGGTGGGCATACACATGTATATACAGTAATATACGTGTGGGTGTATATATATCCCCAGAGAGCCCCCCGCTTACATAAGGGTCCCCAGAGAGCCTCCCCTCCCCTTGGGGACCCCTGCAGAGACTCGGGGCTATTGGCCTCAGATTCGGGGCTATAGCCCCAAAAGCCACCCCCTAGCAACGCCCCTGGTTTTCCCTCTACCAAAAGTCATTGTGTCGTGTTCCAAAGGCTAAGCTTCTCAAGATCAATCTTTTTTTGTTTGGATATGAGATGGCTAAGATTGTCCATAGCCCACTTTGATGCTTCTATTGCATCACTATGGTCAATTACTGTATGAAGTGAAGCTACATCAGCTGTTGCCATAATATATTTCTCATCTGGTTTCAAAATGAGGGTCTCCAATATTTGTATCAAGTGTCTCTGAGGAATGCTCTGGTTTGAGGTACTAGGGGCTGCAAAAAATTTATCAACGTATTCCCCCAACCTGGCATTGATTGATTGGATGCCATTTATGATGGGTCTCTTCTGAATTTTTTGGTATTTTCGGCACCGTGGTAAATGATGGGCACTCTGCAGGTGTCAGGCAGTAAGTATTTTGATTCTTTTTTAGTTAGGACATTTTTTCCTACTCCTTTCAGGATTAGGTCCGATAATTCCCCTTTATATTCCCTTGTTGGATTACCTTTAAGTTTAATATATGTATTTGTATCGCTTTATTGTCCTAGTAACTCCCTATTGTAATATTCTTTGGATAGCACCACAATTGCTCCTCCTTTGTCCGCTGGTCTCACTACAATTTCCTTATTTTCTTCTAGCTGTTTGATACCTGTTTGAATATTTCTGGGTTCAGAGATTCTTTTGTATTTCAATTGTTCAAGTTCTTGTGTCGCCATTCTATTCAACACTTCGATATGCTCATTGTTAGGCACCGGTGGGTTGAACAATGATCTATTCCTCAGGTTACTGTGAATAATTCCTCCTGAAGCTTCTGTTTCCATAGTCTGAATGGTGGGAGGCTTGGATAACATATATTTCTTGATGTTGAGTTTTCTCGTAAAATCATCCTTGTTGAGAACCAAACTACCAACAGTATCATGGCTGAAGCAGGATGTGAGAAAAGATATAAATCATGAATAACGATCTAACACAGTAAATCAATTTATTCGACTAAGGAATGAACTGCTGGGCCAATTATATTTATATTCATACTCCGGACCAACTTCTCTCCGCTGAATTTTTCACTTTATGATTGCATTTTTTATCAGACCGGCATTTATTTATTTATTCACACACTGCTATTTATCACTCGGGGGGGGGGGGGGTTTCTATATGTATTAGCACCAGGATTTCATTTTACCTCCACTTATTAGCTATTTATTCATTTATATGCGTGTCTGAATAGTTACCCATTTGAGTATTTTATATTGATATTTTTATATTTGTTTATTTTTACTTGGTATTTGACACATTGATTGATCAACTATTAGAGCGCATCAGATTTTTATATGTTTTTATGGTTTGTGGGATTCTGATCACCTTTTATTGATAGCAGCTTAATTCTATTGATCAATTTGCCTTTATTTATTCTTATTTACTCAGATTTATTTATATCCATCTCAGCGCTTGGTTATTACTTACTATTTGCACTTCATTTGCAACTACTGGACTGAAAATACCGACTCAGCCCCCCCCTCCCCCCAGTACTTTGGGATTCTTTTAGGGCCTGGGTTAGAGGAGAATTTATATCCGAGATATCACGCACTAATCGAGAGAGAGCCCAGGCCCTGGAGGTGCTGGAGGGTAGGTCCATCAAACTAGAGGCTGACTATATTTCCAACCAGACTGAGGCTCACTATCAAGCCTGGAAACGGGCGCTACGTGATCTGTCTGATGCTAGACTTAAGGATACAAATAGGGCCCTCCTTTATTCGGGCCCAACGGGTGTTTGAGTTGGGGGGGGAAGAATGGGAAGCTCCTGGCTTGGTTAGCAAGGGGCAGCATCCCCTCTACTCCTATTGGGTCCATTAAAGACAGCCGGGTCCAGCTTCTCACCTCCACCCCCCCCCCGAACATCAATACTAGATTTAAAGATTTTTTTGAAGAACTATATACGTCTAGGGCTGACTATACAGAATCTGACCTTTTTAGACTGGGTGTCCTTTCCCGCCCTGTCTGAGGGGGACAGGAAGAGGTTGGAGGAGAACGTTTCACTGGAAGAGGTCCAAATGGCCATGGGAGGTCTGAAGAGTGGGAAGGCTCCGGGGGGGCGGACGGGTTGCCCTCTAAATTCACGGAGCTCCTAGCTCTCAAATTACAGACGTTATACTCCAACGTTGATTTTCTTGAGGCCTTACCAGACTCAATGAACGAGGCTGTCATAGTTCTTGTCCCTAAGCCGGGTAAGGATCCTCTAGACTGCTCGTCATATAGGCCCATCTCCCTTTTAAACATGGATGCAAAGATTTTTGCAAAAAAAATACTTGCTAATAGGCTCTCTCAGGTGATAGGGGATCTGGTGGATATTGATCAGACAGGGTTCATGCCTGGGAAGGGGATTGACATCAATATTAGAAGGCTCTTCCTAACACGGCCATAACACATGATAATCAAGGCACCAGGGTAATCGCCTCATTAGACGCCAAAAAGGCATTCGACTTTGTCAAATGGACCTATCTGTGGGAGGTCTTTCGTCGATTTGGCTTCGGCCCTAAATTTATACATGGTATCCATCTCCTATATCGGGCGCAGAGGGCACAGGGTTCGCGCGAACAAGTGGCTGTCAGAGCCGTTCGCCCCTTTTTCCGTGGCACGAGACAGGGTTGCCCGCTCTCCCCCGGCCTCTTTGCCTTTGCCCTGGAGCCCCTAGCCATTTTGGTCAGAAGTGCTCCAGATGTGCTGGGCTTGCGGCTGGGTAAGCTGGAAGAGCGGCTGTCCCTGTACGCGGAGGACACATTACTATACCTTGACGACGCGGGGGCCCCTCGCTCCTAGCTGCCCTACGTATTTTTGACACGTTTGGAGGTTACTCAGGTATAAGGATTAACTGGGCCAAGTCAATACTTTTCCCCCTAGATGAGGGAGCCATCCGTGTGGCGGCCTCCACTCCTCTCCGCTGGGTTGAGGAATTTTCGTTATTTGGGGGTACAGGTGACGAAACATCACTCAGACTTCTTGGGGAAAAATCTGATGCCTGTCCTGTCGACCCTTACATCCAAGTGTTCAACATGGTCAAATTTGCCACTAAATTTGATAGGCCGCATTAACCTACTAAAAATGATCATATTACTCAAATTGAATTATTTATTCAGAAACTGCCTGATATGGATCCCAGTCAGCTTCTTCAAAGAGATAAACAAATGCATAGGTTCCTTTATATGGAATGGGGCGATCCACGCTCTGGCTACCTGCCCACCTGGGTGGGTTGGCCCTACCCAATTTTCAAGTTTATTACTGGGCGGCGGTGCTAGTGACAGTCCAGTGGTGGTACCAAGGGGCCAGATCCAATGCGGCGGTATGCCTGGAGGCGAACTGCTTGGGCTCCCTCGCTGGGCTCCGCAACTGTCCATACAGGGGTCCTTGGGCATATGAGACGACACCGGGACCAACCAGGGTGACGTAGCGGGTGTGGACCGCTTTCTGCGGCCGAATCAGTGGTCTCCGGCACAGCCTTTGTGGGGCAACCCCACCCTATCACAAGTTCGTTCCATTCCGGATCCACAGTTGTGGGCCAGGTTTGGCATCACGACACTGGACCACATCATGCCCCAGAGTACCCTACTGAAGGTTAAATATAATTTACCAACCTGGATGGCATTCAGATACCTACAGCTTAAGCATGCCACCAGAGCCCAATTCCCCCGGGCGATCACACTCAAAGCTGATCCTATAGAGGAACTATTGGCTCCAGGAGATCTAACCAAACCTCTCTCTACTCTGTATAGCGCGTTATTGGGCAATGAGTCCCCCAAAATAGAACATTTATGGGAGACATGGCACAGTGACATACCCTCACTAGATAGGAAGGGATGGGAGGACTGCCTGAAGTATGGCCCCAGATTGGTCATCTCCTCTAGAGATAAGCTAATACAGGTAAAATGTTTGCATAGGATATATTATACGCCCCAAAGACCCCGATTGTCCCAGATGTACAGCACATATAGGAACCTTCTTCCACATGTTCTGGGACTGTCCTGTCATTTCCACTTACTGGATGAAAGTCTTTGGGGAAGTCAACTCCAGACTGCAACTGGCCCTCCCAATGTCACCCGAGTTGGCATTACTGGGAGTTCACGATGACGAGCACGAAGACCACACCACTTAAAACTACTAATTGCATAACTATTCTTTACCTATACTTTTATGCCAAAAAAGAAATCCTCCTCAACTGGATCCTACCAGACCCCCCACCCCCCCTGTATCTCCTCCTGGAAGGCACTGATCAAAGCTGCACTACCCATGTATAGGATTACATATTTGAACAGAGGCTGTAAGTGGAAATATGAGAAAGTTTGGGCCCCCCATGGACCTCTGACTAGTGTACTGGTGAGGATCTCACATCCTAAGGTAGGTAACTGTAAAAGGTATACTACTAGCCACCTACGCGGATTGTATTAACCTAGTCCACATGCTACCCTGTATGCGAGCTTCTGCTGCATGTTGTACTTGTTCACTATATTTTCTGGACTTTTATGTACACAAATGTATTCCATGTGATGATATGTACTGTACCTATGGATATGCTTTTTTATTCAACCTATATGACAACAATAAAACACCTTTGTTTGTTAAAAAAACAAAAAAGGATTGTCCTGTATTTGTCTCCATCCATCTTCCCATCAACTCTGACCAGCTTCCCTGTCCCTGCTGAAGAAAAGCATCCCCACCACATGATGCTGCCACCACCATGTTTCACGGTGGGGATGGTGTGTTCAGGGTGATGTGCAGTGTTAGTTTTCCCCACACATAGCGTTTTGCTTTTAGGCCATAAAGTTGAATTTTGGTCTCATGTGACCAGAGCACCTTCTTCCACATGTTTGCTGTGTCCTCCACATGGCTTCTCACAAACTACAAACAGGGCTTCTTATGACTTTCTTTCACCAATGTCTTTCTTCTTGTCACTCTTCCATAAAGGGCAGATTTGTGGAGAACACGACTAATAGTTGTCCTGTGGACAGATTCTCCCACCTGAGCTGTGGATCTCTGCAGCTCCTCCAGAGTTACCATGGACCTCTTGGCTCTTCTCTGATGAATGCTCTCCTTGCCCGGCCGGTCAGTTTAGGTGGACGGCCATGTCTTGGTAGGTTTGCAGTTGTGCCATACTCCTTCCATTTTCCGATGATGGATTGAACAGAGCTCCGTGAGATGTTCAAAGATTGGGAGATTTTTTTATACCTAACCCTGCTTTATACTTCTCCACAACTTTATCCCTGACCTGTCTGGTGTGTTCCTTGGCCTTCATGATGCTGTTTCTTCACTAAGGTTCTCTAACAGACCTCTGAGGGCTTCACAGAACTGCTGTATTTATACTGAGATTAAATGACACACAGGTGGAGTCTATTTACTAACTAGGTGACTTCTGAAGGCAATTGGTCCCACTAGATTTTAGTTAGGGGTATCAGAGTAAAGGGGGCTGAATACAAATGCCCCCCCCCCCCCCAAACACACACACTTTTCACATATTTATTTGTATCATTTTACTTCCACTTCACAATTATGTGCTACTTTGTGTTGGTCTATCACATAAAATCCCAATAAAATACATTTACGTTTTTGGGTGTAACATGGCAAAATGTGGGAAATTTCAAGGGGTATGAAAACTTTTTTTAATGTGCTGTATATGAGATCCTCCAGGAAATCCACACCAGGCCCTCTAAGTTCGGTTTCGAATTTTAAGGGGGACCAGACACCTTGCCTCCATGTTGATGAGGAAAAGGGCCTCATCCCCACAACCCTGGTCAGCCATTGTGGGGGTCAGGAAGTGGGGGGGCTTATCTCTCTTAGGATCGAATGTTACATTGACCCTAAAAAAAAGGCAACAAATTGAAACTTTTACTGACATTTCACACATATTACATACATTATGGGAATTTTTCAGGACTCGCATGAATGCTACATAGTTACATATGTATATAGTAGGTGAGGTTGAAAAAAGTCCATCAAGTCCAACCCATGTGTGTGATTATGAGTCAGTATTACATTGTATATCTCTGTATGTTCTTTAAGATGCTTATCTAATAGTTCCATATCAGGTGAGGACCTATACAAAACAACTATTGTATAAATATGAGCTTTTGCGTGTTCCGCTGTCCCTCCTTTGCTCACAGAGGGGAAACATAACCGGTTACGCTTGTAGAAAACCTGCTGATAAAATAATCACCTGTCACCATCGTTCTTCTTCCATCACAACCTGAATAAACAAGTCATGACTTCCTTGATGATTGGAATCTCCCAACCCAAGGAGGGGGCGATGCCAGAGACCCTTCCGACCAGCCGCAGAGACACCGCAGAGAAACCAGGGAGACAGGTGAGTGGATGTTAATTGTTGTCAGCCAATAGATTGTGAATGTGACGTGGCCCCTCCTTATTATAGGGGGGCAAGATGGAGCTGAGTCAAATCAGAAAACATTTGAAGGGGAATTGTAGACAAGGGGATCCATAAGGTGGTCTAATGAGAGCTAAAACAAACGATTGGGGGGTCAAGGGAAACGGAAAGGAGAGAATAGGGTCCAATCTAAGGGAGATGTGGCATGGAAACAAGGAGTCAGAGAGTTATCACTCTATACCTGCGGCCGATCGCCCTCCATTCATTGTTTGGGGTAGATACCTGCAGTCGTTCCCCTTCGATTCATATCAAGGGGTAGATACCAGTCGCCTCAGGTGAAGTCTCACATTACAGGTAGCTCACACACTGCACCCACAACTCCTTCATACCTCTTCGCATAGGCACAGCTCTCTACCTCAGTGTTGGAAATGTGACAACTCATAGGACCTACCTGAGCTGGACCTACCTGAGCTGGACCCAACCGAGCTGGACCTAACCGAGCTGGACCTACCCGAGCTGGACCTAACCGAGCTGGACCTAACCGAGCTGGACCTACCTGAGCTGGACCTACGTGAGCTTGACCTACGTGAGCTGGACCTACCTCAGCAGGACCTACCTGAGCTGGACCTAACTGAGCTGGACCTACCTGAGCTGGACCTACCTGAGCTGGACCTACGTGAGCTGGACCTACCTCAGCAGGACCTACCTGAGCTGGACCTAACCGAGCTGGACCTAACCGAGCTGGACCTACCTGAGCTGGACCTACCCAGCTGGACCTACCTGAGCTGGACCTACCTGAGCTGGACCTACATGAGCTGGACCTAACCCAGCTGGACCTACCTGAGCTGGACCTACCCGAGCTGGACCTACCCGAGTTGGACCTACCCGAGCTGGATCTACGTGAGCTGGACCTACCTTAGCTGGATCTACGTGAGCTGGACCTACCCGAGCTGGACCTAACCGAGCTGGACCTACCCGAGCTGGATCTACGTGAACTGGACCTACCTAAGCTGGACCTAACCGAGCTGGACCTACCTGAACTGGACCTAACTGAGCTGGATCTAACTGAGCTGGATCTACGTAAGCTGGACCTACCTGAGCTGGACCTACATGAGCTTTACCTACATGAGCAGGACCTACCTGAGCTGCGGGGTCACTGGCAGGAGAGACAGTCCACTCAGCTCAGCTAGTGGTGAAGAACGTCTACTCAGAGAATGGCGCACATCATTAACAAGCTCCTCAATACTTTACCAGCCTTTAATAGGTCAGATTTCTTTAGTCACAGCGGGAGCTATGTGATATTTTTATCATTTTTTTCACACAAATAGAGCTTTCCTTTGGTGGTATTTAATCACCACTCGGGGTTTTTATATTTTGCTAAACAAGTGAAAAAAAGACCTAATATTTTGCGTTATAAAATTTTGCAAAGTAATAATTTTTCTTCGCTGATGTACGCTGATGAAGCTGCACTGATGGGCACAAATGAGGCTGCACTGATGGGCACTAAGGAGGCTGCACTGATGGGCACTAAGGAGGCTGCACTGATGGGCACTAAGGAGGCTGCACTGATGGGCACTAGGGATGAGCCGAACACCCCCCGGTTCGGTTCGCACCAGAACCCGCGAACGGACCGCAAGTTCGCACGAACGTTAGAACCCCATTGACGTCTATGGGACTCGAACGTTCGAAATCAAAAGTGCTCATTTTAAAGGCTAATTTGCATGGTATTGTCCTAAAAAGGGTTTGGGGACCCGGGTCCTACCCCAGGGGACATGTATCAATGCAAAAAAAACTTTTAAAAACGGCCGTTTTTTCGGGAGCAGTGATTTTAATGATGCTTAAAGTAAAAAAAAAAAAGTGAAATATTCCTTTAAATATCGTACCTGGGGGGTGTCTATAGTATGCCTGTAAAGTGACGCGTGTTTCCCATGTTTAGAACAGTCTCTGCACCAAATGTCATTTTTAAAGGAAAAAATCTCATTTAAAACTGCTTGCGGGTTTAATGTCATGTCGGGTCATGGCAATATGGATGAAAATCAGTGAGACAAACGGCATGGGTACCCCCCAGTCCATTACCAGGCCCTTTGGGTCTTGTATGGATATTAAGGGGAACCCCGCACCCAAATTAAAATAAGGAAAGGTCCCTATATACTCTGAACAGCAGTATACAGGCGGTGCAAACAAGACAGGGACTGTAGGTTTGTTGTTAAGTAGAATCTGTTTGTAATTTTGAACATTTTTAATGTGTTTAGCTCCAGCCAAAAAATCTTTTCTAAGCTTTTTGGAAAACATAGGGAAGGGTTATCACCCCTGTGACATTTGTTTTGCGTCTTTCCTCCTCTTCAGAAGATTTCACCTCACTTTTTTGTCCCAATGAAAAATGTTTTTTGAAAATTTGTGTTTTTTTGTGGAACAAGGATTGGAAAGCATCAGTGGAAAGGAAAAATTGTTTTCCCATATTAACTCTTACAGGAGAGAATTTCCCTTCCTTAGGGGTAGATTTCATCTCACTTCCTGTTGTCTCCTTCCGTTTGCAAGTAGGAGTCGTTTGTAAGTTAGATGTTTGAAAGTAGGGTCCTGCCCTATATACTCAGCAGAAATTTGGGCCTTAGGTGTTGCTGTGGCCAAAACACTGTAAGCCCTCACAGGGCCCTGCTGTGAAATATTAGATCAAGAATTGTAATTACATGCCCCTGTTGAACAGGAGCTGAAAAATTAGGCCTTAGGCACTGGTGCTGGTGCCACAACACTGCAACCCCTCACAGACACTCTAGTTGGAACGCAGGAACGAGCCCTGCTGCAAAGTATTGCATCAAAAATTGTAATTACACGCCCCTGTTAGACAGGGGCAGAAAAATTGGGTCTTAGGCACTGGTGCTGGTGCCACAACACTGCAACCCCTCACAGACACTCTAGTTGAAACGCAGGAACAAGCCCTGCTGCAAAGTATTGCATCAAAAATTGTAATTACACGCCCCTGTTAGACAGGGGCTGAAAAATTGGGTCTTAGGCACTGGTGCTGGTGCCACAACACTGCAACCCCTCACAGACACTCTAGTTGAAACGCAGGAACAAGCCCTGCTGCAAAGTATTGCATCAAAAATTGTAATTACACGCCCCTGTTAGACAGGGGCTGAAAAATTGGGTCTTAGGCACTGGTGCTGGTGCCACAACACTGCAACCCCTCACAGACACTCTAGTTGAAACGCAGGAACAAGCCCTGCTGCAAAGTATTGCATCAAAAATTGTAATTACACGCCCCTGTTAGACAGGGGCTGAAAAATTGGGTCTTAGGCACTGGTGCTGGTGCCACAACACTGCAACCCCTCACAGACACTCTAGTTGAAACGCAGGAACAAGCCCTGCTGCAAAGTATTGCATCAAAAATTGTAATTACACGCCCCTGTTAGACAGGGGCTGAAAAATTGGGTCTTAGGCACTGGTGCTGGTGCCACAACACTGCAACCCCTCACAGACACTCTAGTTGGAATGCAGGAACAAGCCCTGCTGCAAAGTATTGCATCAAAAATTGTAATTACACGCCCCTGTTAAACAGGGGCTGAAAAATTGTGCCTTAGGCACTGGTGGTGGCGCCCAGAACCAAAAATGTTCTTACAAGCTATCAGCGTGATGATTGAGGAGGAAGAGGATAATTACTCAGGGATAGTCACTCAGCATCAGCATAGGCAGTCTTTGAAGGGATCTGAGATTTCAAAAAAAATTATTCGGTTACATCTGCATCAGGTGCTTGGTAGCTGGTGGTGATCCAAGACTGATTCATTTTTATGAAGGTCAGCCGATCGACCGAGTCGGTGGACAGACGCACCCTGTGATCGGTTACCACGCCTCCAGCAGCACTGAATGTGCGTTCCGAAAGAACGCTGGATGCAGGACAGGCCAGTAGCTCAATTGCATACTGTGCAAGCTCTGGCCAGTGATCCATCCTCAAGACCCAGTAACCCAGAGGATTTTCGGTGGGAAAGGTGTCCAAGTCTGATCTTGCCCCTAGGTATTCCTGCACCATGTAAAACAGACGCTGGCGATGGTTGCTGGAACCGATCATACCTTGGGGCTGCGGACCAAAAAATTGTCTGAACGCATCGGTCAGACGGCCACCTTCTCCACCGCTCCTTCTTTGACTGACCGAAGCCTCAGCAACACGTTGTCCAGAAACAGGAGTTTGTAACCTCCCAGTCTCTGGGAACGCGTTGCACAGACCTTTCTGCAAGGCCTCCCGAAGATGTTTCATCCTCTGCTCCCTCTGCGATGGCAAGATAAGGTCCGCAACCTTACCCTTGTAACGTGGATCAAGGAGGGTTGCCAGCCAGTATTGGTCCTTCTCCTTGATACCACGAATACGAGGATCCTTACGCAGGCTTTGCAGGATCAGGGAGGCCATGCAGCGTAGGTTTGCTGAGGCATTCGGTCCGGAGTCCTCTGGGTCACTAAGGACAACAACGTCCGCAGCCACCTCCTCCCAGCCACGTACAAGTCCATGTGTTCCTTGGGACTGATCCCTTAAAGACTGCTGATGCTGAGTGCCAGGCTCCACCTCCATACTGACACAATCTTCCTCCTCCTCCTCCTCCTCCTCCTCGTCCTCTTCCTGTGTGATCGGCGGGCACGCAGGAACACTGTCTGGATAAAGGGGGCCTTGAGAGCTAAGGAAGTCCTCCTCTTCCTGCCTCTGTTCTGCCTCAAGTGCCCTGTCCATTATTCCACGCAGCGTGTGCTCCAACAGGTGGACAAGGGGGACAGTGTCACTGATGCATGCACTGTCAGTGCTCACCATCCTCGTGGCCTCCTCGAATGGTGACAGGACAGTGCATGCATCCCTGATCATGGCCCACTGGCGTGGGGAAAAAAAACCAAGGTCCCCTGACCCTGTCCTGGTGCCATAGTCGCACAGGTACTCATTGATGGCCCTCTGCTGCGTGTGCAGCCGCTGCAGCATGGCCAACGTCGAGTTCCACCTGGTGGGCATGTCACAGATTAGGCGGTTCTTGGGCAGGTTAAACTCCTTTTGGAGGTCCGTCAGCCGAGCACTGGCATTATATGACCGGCGGAAATGCACACAGACTTTCCTGGCCTGCCTCAGGACATCCTGTAAGCCCGGGTACCTGCCCAAGAACCGCTGCACCACCAAGTTAAGGACGTGAGCCAAACAGGGCACATGGGTCAGTTGTCCCTGTCGGAGGGCAGAGAGGAGGTTGGTGCCATTGTCGCAAACCACCATTCCTGCCTTAAGTTGGCGTGGCGTCAACCACCTCTGAACCTGCCCCTGCAGAGCTGACAGAACCTCTGCCCCAGTGTGGCTCCTGTCCCCCAAGCACACCAGCTCAAGCACCGCATGGCATCTTTTGGCCTGCGTACTTGCGTAGCCCCTTGAACGCCTACGGAGCACCGCTGGTTCCGAGGAAGAGGCCATGGAGGAAGAAGAAGAGGAGGGGGTGGAGGAGAGAGGTGTGTCACAATCAGCATTTTGGAGGCGTGGTGGCGGAACAACCTCCAACACTACTGCACCTTGTCCTGCATCCTTCCCAGCTGCCAGCAGAGTCACCCAATGCGCCGTGAAACTTAAGTAACGTCCCTGTCCATGCCTGCTGGACCATGAGTCAGCGGTAATATGCACCTTACCGCTGACCGCCCTGTCCAGCGAGGCATGGACATTGCCTTCCACATGCCGGTAGAGAGCCGGAATCGCCTTCCGTGAGAAAAAGTGGCGTTTGGGTACCTGCCACTGAGGAACCGCACATTCCACAAACTCACGGAAGGGGGCAGAGTCTACCAACTGAAAAGGCAGCAGTTGAAGTGCTAGCAATTTTGCCAAGCTAGCATTCAACCGCTGGGCATGTGGATGGCTGGGAGCAAACTTCTTTCGGCGGTGCAGCAGCTGGGGCAGGGAAATTTGCCTGGTACAATCTGACGTCGGTGTACCAAAAGCAGATTGCCCATAAGTACTTGGCTGTGACACACCTAATTCTACACCTTCATTCCTCTCACTGCAGGTCGCAGAGAGGACTGAAGGTCTAGTGGGGTTGGAAATCTCAGCTGATGAGGAGCAAGGAGAGATCGTCTTTGTTCTTTGGTGTGGGTCTTTTAGATACGCTTGCCAACGAACTGCATGGCAGGTCAACATATGTCTGGTCAAGCATGTGGTACCCAAGCGGGAGATGTTTTGGCCACGCGAGATACGCTTGAGACATATATTGCAAATAGCAGCGGTGCGATCTGATGCACTCGTCTCAAAAAAGGCCCACACCAAAGAACTTTTTGAATAACGCGCAGAGACTGCAGCGCCCTGCACATGTGGAGCTTTGGGGTGTGATGCAGTCAATGTGCTGCCCTTAGGCTGGCCCCTGGAGGGCATCCTGCCTAGTTGGTGATGTGCCACCTCCTCCTCCTCCTCCTCCTCCTCCTCCTCCTCTCTCCTATCAGGCACCCACGTTGAGTCAGTGACCTCATCATCCCCTCCCTCCTCATCACTGGAGCAAACCTGGCAGTATGCTGCAGCAGGGGGAGCATGACTGCCAGATTGCTGTCCTTCTTGGGCACCCCCTCTGTCCGTGCTCATGTTACTGCCTTCATTGAGCTCAGTATCATCATCAGAGCCTTCCAAACGCTGGGCATCCTCCTGGAGCATGTACCCAACACTGTGGTCAAACAGTTCGAGGGAATCCTCAGGAGGACATGGTGGGGCTAGGGAAGGAGTCACTGATGACATTGAGCTGAGGGAAGAGGCCGCTGCTTTGCCAGACAAAGCACCCTGGGCATGGGTGAGAGAGGATGAGGAGGATGAGGACGGCTTGGTCATCCACTCGACCAAGTCTTCCGCATGTTGCGGCTCAACACGGCCAGCTGCCGAAAAAAAGGCCAAGCGTGTCCCATGGCCACGTGCTGATGAGGATGCACCGTCTCCACGACCAGCACTAGACACAGAGCCTGCTTGCCCTCTCTTATTGGCTTGTGACTGTCTGCCTCTCCTTCTTGGCCTTCCAGACATACTAATGGCCTGTAGCTGCACTAAGCTGGGATAGAACACCTGTAATTTTCTTCAGGTAGCTTTATATACTGTAACCAGACAAGCCTGCCTGTCAGTAGGAAGATAACAGGAACGGATCTAGCTGAACACTGTGAGCAGGACGTACTGCACTAAATGTATATAGCAGGAACGGATCTAGCTGAACACTGTGAGCAGGACGCACTGCACTGAATGTAAATAGCAGGAACGGATCTAGCTGAACACTGTGAGCAGGACGCACTGCACTGAATGTAAATAGCAGGAACGGATCTAGCTGAACACTGTGAGCAGGACGCACTGCACTGAATGTAAATAGCAGGAACGGATCTAGCTGAACACTGTGAGCAGCACGCACTGCACTAATTGTAAATAGCAGGAACGGATCTAGCTGAACACTGTGAGCAGCACGCACTGCACTGAATGTAAATAGCAGGAACGGATCTAGCTGAACACTGTGAGCAGGACGCACTGCACTGAATGTAAATAGCAGGAACGGATCTAGCTGAACACTGTGAGCAGGACGCACTGCGCTAAATGTAAATACCAGGAACGGATCTAGCTGAACACTGTGAGCAGGACGCACTGCACTGAATGTAAATAGCAGGAACGGATCTAGCTGAACACTGTGAGCAGGACGCACTGCACTGAATGTAAATAGCAGGAACGGATCTAGCTGAACACTGTGAGCAGCACGCACTGCACTAATTGTAAATAGCAGGAACGGATCTAGCTGAACACTGTGAGCAGGAAGCACTGTACTGAATGTAAATAGCAGGAACGGATCTAGCTGAACACTGTGAGCAGGACGCACTGCACTGAATGTAAATAACAGGAACGGATCTAGCTGAACACTGTGAGCAGGACACACTGTACTAAATGTAAATAGTCTAGCTGCCTGACCGTGGTACTAATAGGATCAAAAAGAACACCTGTAATTTTCTTCAGGTAGCTTTATATACTGTAACCAGACAAGCCTGCCTGTCAGTAGGAAGATAACAGGAACGGATCTAGCTGAACACTGTGAGCAGGACGTACTGCACTAAATGTATATAGCAGGAACGGATCTAGCTGAACACTGTGAGCAGGACGCACTGCACTGAATGTAAATAGCAGGAACGGATCTAGCTGAACACTGTGAGCAGGACGCACTGCACTGAATGTAAATAGCAGGAACGGATCTAGCTGAACACTGTGAGCAGGACGCACTGCACTGAATGTAAACAGCAGGAACGGATGTAGCTAAACACTGTGAGCAGGACGCACTGCACTGAATGTAAATAGCAGGAACGGATCTAGCTGAACACTGTGAGCAGGACGCACTGCACTGAATGTAAATAGCAGGAACGGATCTAGCTGAACACTGTGAGCAGCACGCACTGCACTGAATGTAAATAGCAGGAACGGATCTAGCTGAACACTGTGAGCAGGACGCACTGCACTGAATGTAAATAGCAGGAACGGATCTAGCTGAACACTGTGAGCAGGACGCACTGCGCTAAATGTAAATACCAGGAACGGATCTAGCTGAACACTGTGAGCAGGACGCACTGCACTGAATGTAAATAGCAGGAACGGATCTAGCTGAACACTGTGAGCAGGACGCACTGCACTGAATGTAAATAGCAGGAACGGATCTAGCTGAACACTGTGAGCAGCACGCACTGCACTGAATGTAAATAGCAGGAACGGATCTAGCTGAACACTGTGAGCAGGAAGCACTGTACTGAATGTAAATAGCAGGAACGGATCTAGCTGAACACTGTGAGCAGGACACACTGCACTGAATGTAAATAGTCTAGATAGAAGATAAAAGGAACGGATCTAGCTAAACTGAATACAGTGTATATATATATATGCAACACCTGGGATGCATATATATACACAATACACTGTAAGTGCAGCTAACTGACTGACTGTTCTGCCTAATCTATCTAACTCAATTCAAATGACACTGTCTCTCTCTCTCTCTATCGCTCAGCACACCGGAACACACACTACACAGGGCCGCCGTGCAGGCGGCCTTATATAGTGTGGGGTGTGTACTAAATCCCTGAGCCATAATTGGCCAAAGCCACCCTGGCTTTGGCCAATTACAGCTCTCTCTACTGACGGCGCTGTGATTGGCCAAGCATGCGGGTCATAGTGCATGCTTGGCCAATCATCAGCCAGCAATGCACTGCGATGCCGCAGTGAATTATGGGCCGTGACGCGCCACACGAATTTGGCGCGAACGGCCCATATCGTTCGCAATTCGACGGACGGTCGAACAGCCGATGTTCGAGTCGAACATGGGTTCGACTCGAACACGAAGCTCATCCCTAATGGGCACTAATGAGGCTGCAATGATGGGAACTAATGAGGCTGCACTGATGGGCACTAATGAGGCTGCACTGATGGGCACTAAGGAGGCTGCACTGATGGGCACTAATGAGGCTGCACTGATGGGCACTAAGGAGGCTGCACTGATGGGCACTAAGGAGACTGCACTGATGGGCACTAATGAGGCTGCACTGATGGGCACTAATGAGGCTGCGCTGATGGGCACTAATGAGGCTGCACTGATGGGCACTAAGGAGGCTACACTAATGGGCACAAATGAGGCTGCACTGATGGGCACAAATGAGGCTGCACTGATGGGCACTAATGAGGCTGCACTGATGGGTACTAATGAGGCGGTACTGAATAAGCACTGATAAGGCTGCACTGATGAGCACTGATGAGGTGGTACTGATGGGGACTGATGAGGAGGGCACTGATGGGCACTAAGGAGGCTGCACTGATGTACACTAATGAGGCTGCACTGATGGACACTAATGAAGCTACACTGATGGGCACAAATGAGGCTGCACTGATGGGTACTAATGAGGTGGTACTGAAAAAGCACTGATAGGCTGCACTGATGGGCACTGATAGGCAGCACTGATGGGCACTGATAGGCTGCACTGATGGGCACTGATAGGCAGCACTGATGGGCACTGATAGGCAGCACTGATGGGCACTGATAGGCTGCACTGATGGGCACTGATAGGCAGCACTGATGGGCACTGATAGGCAGCACTGATGGGCACTGATAGGCTGCACTGATGGGCACTGATAGGCAGCACTGATGGGCACTGATAGGCAGCACTGATGGGCACTGATAGGCTGCACTGATGGGCACTGATAGGCAGCACTGATGGGCACTGATAGGCAGCACTGATGGGCACTGATAGGCTGCACTGATGAGCACTGATAGGCTGCACTGATGGGCACTGATAGGCAGCACTGATGGGCACTGATAGGCAGCACTGATGAGCACTGATAGGCTGCACTGATGGGCACTGATAGGCAGCACTGATGGGCACTGATAGGCAGCACTGATGAGCACTGATAGGCTGCACTGATGGGCACTGATAGGCTGCACTGATGGGCACTGATAGGCAGCACTGATGGGCACTGATAGGCAGCACTGATGGGCACTGATAGGCTGCACTGATGAGCACTGATAGGCTGCACTGATGGGCACTGATAGGCAGCACTGATGGGCACTGATAGGCTGCACTGATGGGCACTGATAGGCTGCACTGATGGGCACTGATAGGCAGCACTGATGGGCACTGATAGGCTGCACTGATGGGCACTGATAGGCTGCACTGATGGGCACTAGTGGGAATGGTGCTGCGCTAATCCTGGTGCAAAGGTGACATAAATATAAAGTGTTAGTGACTGGGTGACAACTATCTTATGTTTAGTAGACTGGGGATGATAAACAAATATTAATGGAATGCCGTGCTGTGCTAATTCAAAAAACATATCACTAAAGTGCAGCTGGAAACTCCACATGTATATATAATAATAAGATATGTGTATAAATGATGCGGTATAAATACTTCACCTCTAGTGTAAAAAAAACAATAAGCACATGTTTGAAGTATAAAACAAATAAAACCAAAATCACCGGCACAACCCACAATTATGAGGTATAAATACTTCACCTGTAGTGCAAACAATCACATAAAAATAGGTTTGGAGCCTAAAACACATAGGAAGAAAGAACAACTGCACAAAAGGTGCAAGGTTACAATAGATGTCCAGTTCTAGGATGCCAAATAGTGAAATAGTGAAGGCAGCAGCTAGATTCTAGCATCGCTTTTACTAAAATAAGTGAAGAATGTGAAGTAGCTCGTACACTACTACAGTGGGGGGTGCCTGTCCCTACGCGTGCCGTCACGGGTCACGTGACTTCATCAGGGGATGATTATTATTATTATGTGAGTGCCCTGTTGTTATCTATGAATAAAGCCTTGTACCTTCACTATCTCACTATTTGGCACGTTTGAAGAAGAATTGGAACTGTTTGCTGCTGCACAAGTCACTTTTTTCTTGCATTTGAATATTGTTTTTACTAAATGTGAGCGCTTATTATTGTCACTGGACACTTTATTACATGTGTCACTCACATTGGGATCTCTCCGGACATCCATTGTAACCTTGCACCTTTTGTGCAGTTGTTCTTTCTTCCTATGTGTTTTAGGCTCCAAACCTATTTTTATGTGATTGTTTGCACTATAGGTGAAGTATTTATACCGCATCATTTATACACATATCTTATTATTATATATACATGTGGAGTTTCCAGCTGCACTTTAGTGATATGTTTTTTGAATTAGCACAGCACGACATTCCATTAATATTTATCATCACCAGTCTACTAAACATAAGCTCTCTGTCACCCAGTCACTAACACTTTATATTTATGTCACCTTTGCACCAGGATTAGCGCAGCACCATTCCCACTAGTGATTTTAAGTCATTATTAAGGGCCAGGTTAGACCCCTTTCGGTAGAAGCTGCTTCCCCCCCCCCACACTTTTTCTATTATTGCATGGTAGCGCAGGAATATCACACCTGACACTGTTTACTGATGGGCACTGATGAGGCGGTACTGATGGGCACTGATGAGGTGGTACTGATGGGCACTGATAGGCGGCACTGATAGGTGGCACTTACGGGCCCTTATAGGCTGCACTGATAGGAGGCACTGATGAGCACTTATGGATACTGATGGGCACTGATAGGCGGCACTGATAGGTGGCACTTACGGGCCCTTATAGGCTGCACTGATAGGCGGCACTGATGAGCACTTATGGATACTGATGGTCACTGATAGGCGGCACTGATAGGTGGCACTTACGGGCCCTTATAGGCTGCACTAATAGGTGGCACTTACGGGCCCTTATAGGCTGCACTGATAGGCGGCACTTACGGGCCCTTATAGGCTGCACTGATAGGCGGCACTGATGAGCACTTATGGATACTGATGGGCACTAATAGGCGGCACTGATAGGTGGCACTTACGGGCCCTTATAGGCTGCACTGATAGGCGGCACTGATGAGCACTTATGGATACTGATGGGCACTGATAGGCGGCACTGATAGGTGGCACTTACGGGCCCTTATAGGTTGCACTGATAGGCGGCACTGATGAGCACTTATGGATACTGATGGGCACTGATAGGCAGCACTGATAGGTGGCACTTACGGGCCCTTATAGGCTGCACTGATAGGCGGCACTGATGAGCACTTATGGATACTGATGGGCACTGATAGGCGGCACTGATAGGTGGCACTTACGGGCCCTTATAGGCTGCACTGATAGGCGGCACTGATGAGCACTTATGGATACTGATGGGCACTGATAGGCGGCACTGATAGGTGGCACTTACGGGCCCTTATAGGCTTCACTGATAGGCGGCACTTACAGGCCCTTATAGGCTGCACTGATAGGCGGCACTGATGAGCACTTATGGATACTGATGGGCACTGATAGGCAGCACTGATAGGTGGCACTTACGGGCCCTTATAGGCTGCACTGATAGGCGGCACTGATGAGCACTTATGGATACTGATGGGCACTGATAGGCGGCACTGATAGGTGGCACTTACGGGCCCTTATAGGCTGCACTGATAGGCGGCACTGATGAGCACTTATGGATACTGATGGGCACTGATAGGCGGCACTGATAGGTGGCACTTACGGGCCCTTATAGGCTTCACTGATAGGCGGCACTTACAGGCCCTTATAGGCTGCACTGATAGGCGGCACTGATGAGCACTTATGGATACTGATGGGCACTGATAGGCGGCACTGATAGGTGGCACTTACGGGCCCTTATAGGCTGCACTGATAGGCGGCACTGATGAGCACTTATGGATACTGATGGGCACTGATAGGCGGCACTGATAGGTGGCACTTACGGGCCCTTATAGACTGCACTGATAGGCGGCACTGATGAGCACTTATGGATACTGATGGGCACTGATAGGCAGCACTGATAGGTGGCACTTACGGGCCCTTATAGGCTGCATTGATAGGCGGCACTGATGAGCACTTATGGATACTGATGGGCACTGATAGGCGGCACTGATAGGTGGCACTTACGGGCCCTTATAGGCTGCACTGATAGGCGGCACTGATGAGCACTTATGGATACTGATGGGCACTGATAGGCGGCACTGATAGGTGGCACTTACGGGCCCTTATAGGCTGCACTGATAGGCGGCACTGATGAGCTCTTATGGATACTGATGGGCACTGATAGGCAGCACTGATAGGTATCACTTACGGGCCCTTATAGGCTGCACTGATAGGTGGCACTGATGAGCACTTATGGATACTGATGGGCACTGATAGGTGGCACTTACGGGCCCTTATAGGCTGCACTGATAGGCGGCACTGATGAGCACTTATGGATACTGATGGGCACTGATAGGCGGCACTGATAGGTGGCACTTACGGGCCCTTATAGGCTGCACTGATAGGCGGCACTGATGAGCACTTATGGATACTGATGGGCACTGATAGGCGGCACTGATAGGTGGCACTTACGGGCCCTTATAGGCTGCACTGATAGGCGGCACTGATGAGCACTTATGGATACTGATGGGCACTGATAGGCAGCACTGATAGGTGGCACTTACGGGCCCTTATAGGCTGCACTGATAGGCGGCACTGATGAGCACTTATGGATACTGATGGGCACTGATAGGTGGCACTGATAGGTGGCACTTACGGGCCCTTATAGGCTGCACTGATAGGCGGCACTGATGAGCACTTATGGATACTGATGGGCACTGATAGGCGGCACTGATAGGTGGCACTTACGGGCCCTTATAGGCTGCACTGATAGGCGGCACTTACGGGCCCTTATAGGCTGTACTGATAGGCGGCACTGATGAGCACTTATGGATACTGATGGGCACTGATAGGCGGCACTGATAGGTGGCACTTACGGGCCCTTATAGGCTGCACTGATAGGCGGCACTGATGAGCACTTATGGATACTGATGGGCACTGATAGGCGGCACTGATAGGTGGCACTTACGGGCCCTTATAGGCTGCACTGATAGACGGCACTTACGGGCCCTTATAGGCTGCACTGATAGGCGGCACTGATGAGCACTTATGGATACTGATGGGCACTGATAGGCTGCACTGATAGGTGGCACTGATGAGCACTTATGGATACTGATGGGCACTGATAGGTGGCACTGATGGGCACTGATGAGCACTGTGATTGGACACAGCTGATTAGATGGTGAAGGGCAGCTGTAATTGGCCCTTTACCCCCATCTTTGTTCAGCTGTGTCCAAATGAGGCAGCCATCACACGTCGCAGGAGGCGCAGAGGGGGCGGGGTTCTGGGAGGACTTCTATTGACGCTCTCCCAGAACTGGACAACCATGCAGTGGCCATCCTTCCGCTATAGCATGGTCCAACACAATCGATCACTGCTCCACTCACTTGAATGGAGCTTATCCATTGGACCTGAAAAAGTGGGATAGATTGGAAGCTAAAATGCATCACAGATCAGGCTGGGACAAAGGATGGAAGGTGTGTATGTGTGTGTGGGGGGGGGTAAGGAGAGGAAGAAAGCCAAGGAGCAGGTCAAATTGGGGATAACAACTAAAAGATAGAAACATTTTCAAGTACTTTAAAAAAAAAAAATTAAACAGTTTGAAAGGAAATTGTGAAATGGTTCCCTCTAGTTGAGAAAACATTGGGCAGGACAGGCATCTAGGAGAATCAAGATAAAAAGACTCCAACTGTGAGAACAATCCAGGAACCCGTAATTGTGAATGTCTCTCGGGTATAGGATGAGGGATCCTTCATCCAGAGGGGTGGCTTTGGTGTGACCATGGGCAGAAAGGTGAGCAATGCTCCACCATAGTGAGCTCCTCAAGCAGTTGCTAACGTTTGTAGCAGAGAAAGGTCAATGTTCTTTCTTTGCTGTCTTGGCCATTGCGGCTGGGCGGGAAATTGATGTTCGGAGGAGGTTTCAGTGGCCAGTCTGGAATGGTCGATCTGAGGACAGTTCACATTTGCCCAGAAAGTTGAGGACAGCAGCAAATGTACCCTTGTGATGAGCAATAAGGGACCCCACCTGTATTTCATATTTTTGGCCCACATTGGTTGTTTAAGCCAAGTTTCTGTCCGGAGAGGTCAGGAAGGAGTTGCACAGCAGGGCCATGGAAGGTTATCGGACACCCTTGATGGTCCTGAGTTCTGCAGGACTTCCAATTTTTATTAAACCTGGATTCTATAATTCTATCCCTGGGATGCACAGGTCCAGGAACCTTACCTACTAGATCTTCTTCTTCTTCTCTAGGTTTATGCAGAAGTTGGTTGAATATCACAGTGGCTGCAGTTGCAGTCTTCGGACTCGGTTGTCCCGTAGGTTGTTTTATGAAATCATTAGTAGTATGTGTTATAAACAGGTTTTATAGGCCCCTTTTTTTGGTGGACAGAGTTTTGATGTACCGTATGTCTCCCATGTCCCACCCTTCCTGAGAGACAATTGGGACATGCTTCTGGACCTGATAGATGGTCTGAACCGTTGGGTGAGGGAGGACGGTGTTTTAGGGCTTACCTATGAGTGCTGGGAAGAACCAGGGCATGCTGGAGAAGAGGCTTGTAAGCAGGTGCAGTCTACTTTCTCCACAACAGGTTGAGTTGAGTTGAGAAGTATCTAGATATAACGCGGAATTACCCCGCTTGGCGCTTTCTTCCACAGCGGCACTGCTGTTGGAGGAGGAGGAGGTCAGGAGGAACATGGTTCCTCTATGTTTTTCTTTGGGTTTCTTTGGGTTTTTCTTTGGGTCACCGGGGAGGCTATCCTACTGGATGCTGCCGCCCCATGTGACTCTGGCAGCCATCTTGGGCCAGGCACAGCCTTTGTAAGGCCCTGGCTCCCGGGTTTGGCAAGCTTTGGTGTGAGTGGGTAGGATAGGGAGAGGTACTCCCACCTGTCCAGGACAGTACTAGTGGTAGTGAAAGGTTCCCGAGGAGGAGAGGAAAGCATCGAGTCGGTGAGTCCTCTGAACATCTTCCTGATTGGGCACTGGACGGCCAGGCTGCCGTCTGCCCTCTTTACAGTCGTTGTCAATTCGGCAGAGCATTGCGTCATCCCTCTGTACTACAAGCCGTGAATGTACCCAGCTGGATGGGTAGACCTAAAAAAAAAAAAAAAAAAGGCCAGATTTACGGCCCTTTCAGTTCTCGAAAAAATGATATGAACCTAAACGATTTAGAACCCTGAGATTAAAATTGCCTCCACCTCTCGTTATCTGCTCCAAGCAGGTCCCATACACACAACAATGTCCATGGTGAAGAGGAGAGAACAAGAAATTGGGACTTTAAATGAGGCAATGAAAGGGGTAAGTTCATCCGCCTCCATCCCTATAAATTAGAAAAGGGGGGGGGCTGGGGGGGACTTTATATGAAGCACGGCCAGATAATGAGGTGTCCAATCACATGAAGGTCATTCCAAAGAAAGATACATTGTATCGTTAAAAATAACACGATAAACAGTAATGTCACCTCAACAGTTTATTATACATAATTCACAATAATAATAATAATAATAATAAATACATTCATACAGAGTAATTAAAAGTTTCAATTATCCAAGGACCGCTTCAGCCCCGGAAGATTTACCCCCCCCCCTTCCTGACCAGAGCACTTTGTTGCGATTCGGCGCGGCGGCGCTTTAACTGACAATTGCGCGGTCGTTGCGACATTCTACCCAAACAAAATTGACGTCCCCCCCCCCCCCACACAAATAAAGCTTTCTTTTGGTGGTATTTGATCGCCTCTGCCGTTTTTATTTTTTTGCGCTATAAATGAAAAAAAAAGAGCGACAATTTTGAAAAAAAAAGCATTTTTTTTTTTTTTTTTACTTTTTGCTATAATATAAATAAATTTATATTATACATTTATTTATATTTATAAATATATAATATAAATACTCCAAAAATCTATAAAAAAAAAAACAAAACAATTTTTTTCCCTCAGTTTAGGTCGATACGTATTCTTCTTCTACATATTTATGGTAAAAAAAATTTAAAAATCGCAATAAGCGTATAATTGATTGGTTTGCGCAAAAGTTATAGCGTCTACAAAATAGGGGATAGTTTTAGGGCATTTTTATTATAATTTTTTTTTTTTTTTTTTACCCTGTTTCCCCAAAAATAAGACCTATCGTGATTGTCGGTGATGGCTGCAATACAAGCCCTACCCCCCAAATAAGCCCTGGTTAAAGTCCTTGTAGGTCTTATTTTCAGGGTAGGGCTTATTTTCGGGCAAACAGGGTAGGGCTTATTTGGGGGGGGGGGTAGGGCTTATATTGCAGCCATCACTGACAATCACGCTAGGTCTTATTTTTGGGGAAACAGGGTAGTAATGGCGGCGATCTGCGTTTTTTTATCAGGACTGCGACATTATGGCGGAGACACATCGGACAATTTTGACACACTTTTGGGACCATTGGCAATTATACAGCGATCAGTGCTATAAAAATACAACGATTACTGTAAAAATGTCACTGGCAGGGAAGGGGTTAAACACTAGGGGGCGATCAAGGGATTAATTGTGTTCCCTAGTGTGTGTTCTAACTGAAAGGGGGGGGGTGGAGACTGTGTAGGGGAGATGACAGATCGCTGTTTATACTCTGTATGAACAGATGATCTGTCTCTTCTCCCCTCAGAGACCCACACACAGATCCCGGTTCTCCATGTGTCAGCGGCGATCTCTGGGGGAACTTACATCAGCTCCAGGGGGGGGCGCCCCTAGTGGCCACAGGGCGAAGCGACATAACATAACATCGTTTCGCCCAGCCGCGCCATTCTGCTGCAAGTACAACTGCGGTGTTCTGGTCGGCAAGCTGTTAATAGTGATGATAATTAATGATAAAATGCATGTTATTGAATCTCAGAATCACATGACTGCAAAGGTGTAGCACACGGCTGGGGCTCTACGCGTTTCGTGGAGAGGTCCGCACATCAGGAGCACTAGCCATCGAGGATAATATAACAGAAAGGTAGCTGTATATGAATTGGATATATAATATATATAATAATGGAATACACGACTGAGGGCCCCCGTGGCAAACCAGGCATCCCATGGGGGGTCCTCTAGATTCTTTTAATCATGATGGTCGCAAAATTAACCCCCAACATTGGCGTCAGTGGAGGCAATATTAACCCCCAACATTGGTGTCAGTGGAGGCAATATTAACCCCCAACATTGGTGTCAGTGGTCACAATATTAACCCCCAACATTGGTGTCAGTGGTCGCAATAATAACCCCCAACATTGGTGTCAGTGGTCGCAATAATAACCCCCAACATTGGTGTCAGTGGACGCAATAATAACCCCCAACATTGGTGTCAGTGGTCACATTAATAACCCCCAACATTGGTGTCAGTGGTCACAATAATAACCCCCAACATTGGTGTCAGTGGTTGCAATAATAACCCCCAACATTGGTGTCAGTGGACACACTATTAACCCCCAACATTGGTGTCAGTGGTCACATTAATAACCCCCAACATTGGTGTCGCAATATTAACCCCCTACATTGATGTCAGTGGTCGCATTAACCCCCAATATTGGTGTCAGTGGTCGCAATAATGACCCCCAACATTGGTGTCAGTGGTCACAATATTAACCCCCAACATTGGTGTCAGTGGTCGCAATAATAACCCCCAACATTGGCATCAGTGGACGCAATATTAATCCCCAACATTGGTGTCAGTGGTCACAATAATAACCCCCAACATTGGTGTCAGTGGACGCAATATTAACCCCCAACATTGGTGTCAGTGGTCACAATATTAATCCCCAACATTGGTGTCAGTGGTCACAATAATAACCCCCAACATTGGTGTCAGTGGTTGCAATAATAACCCCCAACATTGGTGTCAGTGGTCACAATATTAATCCCCAACATTGGTGTCAGTGGTCACAATAATAACCCCCAACATTGGTGTCAGTGGTTGCAATAATAACCCCCAACATTGGTGTCAGTGGTCGCAATATAAACCCGCAACATTGGTGTCAGTGGTCACAATATTAATCCCCAACATTGGTGTCAGTGGTCACAATAATAACCCCCAACATTGGTGTCAGTGGTTGCAATAATAACCCCCAACATTGGAGTCAGTGGTCGCAATATAAACCCGCAACATTGGTGTCAGTGGTCACAATATTAATCCCCAACATTGGTGTCAGTGGTCACAATAATAACCCCCAACATTGGTGTCAGTGGTTGCAATAATAACCCCCAACATTGGTGTCAGTGGTCGCAATATAAACCCGCAACATTGGTGTCAGTGGTCGCAATATTAACCCCCAACATTGGCGTCAGTGGTCACATTAATAACCCCCAACATTGGTGTCAGTGGTCGCAATATTAACCCCCAACATTGGCGTCAGTGGTCACATTAATAACCCCCAACATTGGCGTCAGTGGTCACATTAATAACCCCCAACATTGGTGTCAGTGGTCGCAATATTAACCCCCAACATTGGCGTCAGTGGTCACATTAATAACCCCCAACATTGGTGTCAGTGGTCGCAATATTAACCCCCAACATTGGTGTCAGTGGTCGCAATATTAACCCCCAACATTGGTGTCAGTGGTCGCAATATTAACCCCCAACATTAGTGTCAGTGGTCGCATTAACCCCCAACATTGGTGTCAGTGGTCGCAATATTAACCCCAACATTGGTGTCAGTGGTCGCAATATTAACCCCCCAACATTGGTGTCAGTGGTCACAATAATAACCCCCAACATTGGCGTCAGTGGTCACAATATTCACCCCCAACATTGGTGTCAGTGGTCACAATATTAATCCCCAACATTGGTGTCAGTGGTCACAATATTAATCCCCAACATTGGTGTCAGTGGTCACAATATTAATCCCCAACATTGGTGTCAGTGGTCACAATATTAATCCCCAACATTGGTGTCAGTGGTCGCAATATTAACCCCCAACATTGGTGTCAGTGGTCGCAATATTAACCCCCAACATTGGTGTCAGTGGTCCCAATATTAACCCCCAACATTGGTGTCAGTGGGCTCAAAAATAACCCCCAACATTGGTGTCAGTGGGCTCAAAAATATCCCCTAGTTCTGGTGGCAGTACTATTAACCCCCACATTGGTGAATACTAGCAGTGATAATAGTGTGTGACTGTGAGGAATACATTAGAGTGTAAGCCCCTCTGGTATAAGTGATGGAGTTACAGACTTCAAATTCCGCTGAATCTATTTGACTCTGTACTCTCTTGTCTTCGTACAGCTGTGATCTCGCTTGATGGGACCAGAATGTGGACGTGTTTAAGATTCATGTTCTACACACTGATCATATTTGTAGGCGTTGTTGTCTTTTATTACCCCTACCATGTAGATATCAGACATCAGAAGATGAGATCTCAGGAACTTCCCATTGTCACAGACACCATCACAGCTCTGGATAATCGAACATTTATCATCTCTCCGTATTATGAGCCTAGACTTGGCCAATCAGTCCGGGTCATCGCCATCCTCCATGTGTCCGTGAAAGAACTCTACTGTATCTTCCATTGTTCCTCCAATCAGAAAGTCTTTGTCAGAGCAGAAATTGATTTTCATAGAGACAGCTTTGGGTTCCCATATGGAATGGCGAATCTCCTGTGTGCAGAACCTTCCGGATGTGATTACACTTCTATGTCGTTCTCTCCCGTAATTTCCACAAACAAGACACAGAAACTCCTATTTAAAGTCAGGAACCGTCCACCACAGCCAATCTCTTCCAATTTCACCGTCTGTATTTCTACTTTGTATGGAAACTACAACAATGTCCTCCAGATGATCCAGAGTATTGAGATGTACAAGATTCTGGGGGCCTCGAAGGTCATCATCTATAACACCAGTTGTTCCCAGGATGTAGATAAGGTGTTACGTCATTACATTGATGAAGGAACTCTAGAGGTGGTGCCATGGCCAATAGACCGCCATCTTCAGACATCGAAAAAGTGGGCATACACCCCAGGACTTACCATGGAAATTAGTTATTTTGGGCAAATTGCAACCTTAAATGATTGTCTATACAGGAACATGTACAAAAGTAAGTTTGTTCTCCTCAATGACATTGATGAAATTATTCTTCCAGTGAAGGACTGGGACTGGTCATCACTGATGGAGAGTCTTCAGAAACAGTTCCCGGACACAAGTGTCTTCCTCATTGAAACTCACGTCTTCTCTGCATCAGGCAGTCGCCCTGAATTTGACCTGTGGTCTCACGTTCCAGGGGACAATATTCTCCACCATGCCTTCCCAAATCCCATTAACCCAGAAATGCATAATCCTCGTAAAATGATCCTAAATCCCAGGAAAGTGTTCCAGACCTCCGTCCATTATGTTTCGAAATACGTAGGAAAATCTAAAAATGTGCCGATCAAGATGGCCAAGACTTTCCATTGTAAAAATGTCCGGAGGAAGGACGTGGTCAGACAGGATCAGATCCGGGATGACATACTGTGGAAATACAATAAGTCCTTCGTGCCCAATGTGAAGAGAGTGATTGAGAAACTCTTCCCTCTCCAATAGTTCCCTCTTATCCTACATACAAATTCTGGAACTTCGTATAGGCAGAATATTGAGCAAACTGATTAACTGGTGTAGAGAGGTCACTTCCAAGAAATCTCCGCTGATTTGTTGGGTGTAATCAATAAATATGTTTTTTAAAGTATCACCCAGCATCACCGTACATTATATAATACTGATCCAGCACTGCTTCCTACTCCATTATATAAAAAGATCTCCCCACCACTCCCTCTTTTTCTCCTAACCCTAATGTTCAATATGTCTCCTCACTTTCCCCAAATCCATGCTCATCCCTTCTGCCTTCTCTCTCTTCCCCAAGCCATGGTCTTCTTTTTTTTTACCTCCTCTCCCTGGACCCTTACTACCTTATAAGGTCATATTCTATGTATGTACCTTCTCTTGCCCCAATCCATGGTCATCTTTACTGTGCCTCTTTTTTTCTTTCCCGCATCTCTATGCAACCCCTCTGTGCCTTTCTCTTCTCCAAATCATGGTAATATCCTCTATGTCTTCTCTCTCTTCCCCCAATCCATGGTCATCTTCTATATCCCTCCTCTCTCTTCCCCAATCCATGGTCATCTGCTATATCCCTCCTCTCTCTTCCCCAATCCATGGTCATCTGCTATATCCCTCCTCTCTCTCTTCCCAATCCATGGTCATCTTCCTTGTGCCTTCTCTCTCTTCCCCCAATCCATGGTCATCTTCTATATCCCTCCTCTCTCTTCCCCAATCTATGGTCATCTGCTATATGCCTCCTCTCTCTCTTCCCAATCCATGGTCATCTTCCTTGTGCCTTCTTTCTGTTCCCCCACTCTATGGTCATCTCCTTTGTGTCTTCTCTCTGTCTATGGTTTGTGCTGTTTGCCTCCTATCTTACCTCATTTATGATCATCTTCAACTGTGCCAACTTTTCTTCAATCCATGGTCATCTAATCTATGCCCCCTCACTCTTCCTATTCCATGGTCATCTCCTCTGTGTCTCCAGACTCTTCCTAATCAATGATAATTTCCTCTGTGTCTCCTCTCTCCTACCCGGTCTATGGTCTGTGCTTTTTGCCTCCTCTCTTCCCTCATCTATAGTTATCTCCACTGTGTCTACTCTTTCTTCATCCAATCCATGGTCATCTCATCTATGCCCCCTCACTCTTCCTAATCCATGGCCATCTCCTCAGTGTCTCCTCTCTCCTTACTAGTCTATGGTCTGTGCTTTTTGCCTCCTCTCTTCCCTCATCTATAGTTATCTCCACTGTGTCTACTCTTTCTTCATCCAATCCATGGTCATCTCATCTATGCCCCCTCACTCTTCCTTTTCCATGGTCATCTCCTCTGTGTCTCCAGACTCTTCCTAATCAATGGTAATTTCCTCTGTGTCTCCTCTCTCCTCCCCGGTCTATGGTTTGTGCTTTTTGCCTCCTCTCTTCCCTCATCTATAGTTATCTCCACTGTGTCTACTCTTACTTCATCCAATCCATGGTCATCTCATCTATGCCCCCTCACTCTTCCTAATCCATGGCCATCTCCTCAGTGTCTCCTCTCTCCTTACTAGTCTATGGTCTGTGCTTTTTGCCTCCTCTCTTCCCTCATCTATAGTTATCTCCACTGTGTCTACTCTTTCTTCATCCAATCCATGGTCATCTCATCTATGCCACCTCACTCTTCCTAATCAATGGTCCTCTCCTCTGTGTCTCCTCTCTCCTCCCCAGTCTATGGTTTGTGCTGTTTGCTTACTATCTTCCCTCATCTATGGTTATCTCCACTATGCCTATTCTTCCTCCAATCCATGGTCATCTCACCTATGCCCTCTCACTCTTCCTAACCCATGGTCCTCTCCTCTGTGTCTCTGCTCTCCACCCCCAGGCTAAAGTTTGTGCTCCTTGCCTCCTTTTTTCCCCCATCAACGGTCATCTCAAATGTGCCTATTCTTTCTTCCTCCAATCCATGGTGATCTCCTGTATGCCTCCTAACTCTTCCTAATCCATGGTGATCTCCTCTGTGTCCCCTCTCTCCTTCCCATCCTAAGGTTTGTGCTCTTTGCCTCCTTTCTTCCCTCATCGATGGTCATCTCCTCTGTGCCTCCTCACTCTTCCTAATCCATGGTCATCTGTTCTGTGTCTCCTCTCTCCTTCCCATTCTAAGGTTTGTGCTCTTTGCCTCCTTTCTTCCTCCATCTATGGTCCTCCCCACTGTACCCACTCTTTCTCCCCTCCATGGTCATCTTCTCTATGCCCCCTCACTCTTCAATCCATGGTCATCTCCTCTATGCCTCCTCACTCTTCCTAATCCATGGTGATCTCCTCTGTGTCTCCTCTCTCCTTCCCATACTAAGGTTTGTGCTCTTTGCCTCTTTTATTCCCTCACCGATGGTCATCTCCTCTGTGCCTCCTCACTCTTCCTAATCCATGGTCATCTGCTCTGTGTCTCCTCTCTCCTTCCCATTCTAAGGTTTGTGCTTTCTGCCTCCTTTCTTCCTCCATCTATGGTCCTCCCCACTGTACCTACTCTTTCTCCCATCCATGGTCATCTTCTCTATGCCCCCTCACTCTTCAATCCATGGTCATCTCCTCTATGCCTCCTCACTCTTCCTAATCCATGGTGATCTCCTCTGTGTCTCCTCTCTCCTTCCCATACTAAGGTTTGTGCTCTTTGCCTCCTTTCTTCCCTCATCTATAGTCATCTCCTCTGTGCCTCCTCACTCTTCCTAATCCATGGTCATCTGCTCTGTGTCTCCTCTCTCCTTCCCATTCTAAGGTTTGTGCTCTCTGCCTCCTTTCTTCCCTCATCAATGGTCATCTCCTCTGTGCCTCCTCACTCTTCCTAATCCATGGTCATCTGCTCTGTGTCTCCTCTCTCCTTCCCATTCTAAGGTTTGTGCTCTCTGCCTCCTTTCTTCCCTCATCAATGGTCATCTCCTCTGTGCCTCCTCACTCTTCCTAATCCATGGTCATCTGCTCTGTGTCTCCTCTCTCCTTCCCATTCTAAGGTTTGTGCTCTCTGCCTCCTTTCTTCCTCCATCTATGGTCCTCCCCACTGTACCTACTCTTTCTCCCCTCCATGGTCATCTTCTCTATGCCCCCTCACTCTTCAATCCATGGTCATCTCCTCTATGCCTCCTCACTCTTCCTAATCCATGGTGATCTCCTCTGTGTCTCCTCTCTCCTTCCCATACTAAGGTTTGTGCTCTTTGCCTCTTTTATTCCCTCATCGATGGTCATCTCCTCTGTGCCTCCTCACTCTTCCTAATCCATGGTGATCTCCTCTGTGTCTCCTCTCTCCTTCCCATACTAAGGTTTGTGCTCTTTGCCTCTTTTATTCCCTCATCAATGGTCATCTCCTCTGTGGCTCCTCACTCTTCCTAATCCATGGTCATCTCCTCTGTGTCTCCTCTCTCCTTCCCATTCTAAGGTTTGTGCTCTCTGCCTCCTTTCTTCCTCCATCTATGGTCCTCCCCACTGTACCTACTCTTTCTCCCATCCATGGTCATCTTCTCTATGCCCCCTCACTCTTCAATCCATGGTCATCTCCTCTATGCCTCCTCACTCTTTCTAATCCATGGTGATCTCCTCTGTGTCTCCTCTCTCCTTCCCATTCTAAGGTTTGTGCTCTTTGCCTCTTTTATTCCCTCATCGATGGTCATCTCTTCTGTGCCTCCTCACTCTTCCTAATCCATGGTCATCTGCTCTGTGTCTCCTCTCTCCTTCCCATTCTAAGGTTTGTGCTCTCTGCCTCCTTTCTTCCTCCATCTATGGTCCACTCCACTGTACCTACTCTTTCTCCAATCCATGGTCATCTTCTCTATGCCCCCCTCACTCTTCAATCCATGGTCATCTCCTCTATGCCCCCCTCACTCTTCAATCCATGGTCATCTTCTCTATGCCCCCCTCACTCTTCAATCCATGGTCATCTGTTCTGTGTCACCTCTCTTTTCTCCCAATCTCTAATAATCATCTATGTCGTGGAGTCATGCTAGCTATGTGCTGGGCTTCATGTTCTCATTTTGTACTGCCTTGTGGTGGTGGTGGGGGGGGGGACATCTGCAATTTTTAACCCATTCCCGAGATTGGTTCCGTAGACTCACTGATGTGCTTATGGACAAGGGATCCCTTCCTGGACACCATGACATCGACATCCTTTGGGAGGCTCCTGGCCTAACCTTGACTGGCACCACCCAGTTACACCTTTCATACCTTTCTCGGGCCTAATGGCAATCGATCCCGGCGACAAACCTTTCCTACAAAAGCATTGTTTCCCAAAAAGACAGTCCTATAATGTCATTTAGTGGCAGGAGTGCGGTATATATAGTCCACCCAAATCCTGTCAGCATTCTGGCTTCTTAACAAAAACACTTTTTATGGAGACATCAGGGGTCTATTAGACCTCTAATGTCTCCACTGAACTGAACTGAGTGCTGACAGTCCTCGAATTGATCCATTCCTGGCCAGTGGGCAGAACCTGACAACCATCAATCAAGAAGAGCTCTCGGTGCAAGTTCTTTTGGGTTTAAAAAATATGTGGGGAGGATTGGTAAATGGATGACCCTGAAATGAGGCCTCCTTGGCGGTCATCCCTCAGATCGCGGGACTATGGAAAAAGGTTTCCCTGGTAACCCCCAATGTCTATTAGAATAGCAAAGGGTTAGTAATCCCAGTATTGTGTCTACCATGTCTATCCATTGGGAGTAATGATGTGTGTGGGGGGGCTGACCTTCTGATCACACAAAGCTCCCATTGGCTCTAATCGCACGTCTGATTGGATAGAGGACAATAATAAGCCTCGCGTCATTTGAGGATCTCCCACAGATGGAGGCTTAGAATATCCATCCTGTAATCCGTCTCGTGTGGACCTTGCAGGACCTCATCCTTAACTCAGGGTCCCCAGAGTTCACCCCTACATCAAAGACCCCACTTTCATTAGGGTCTCCAAAATCTCCCCTTACATGAGTATCCCAAAGTCCCTCCTTACATTAGGGTCTTTATAGCCCCCCCCCCGTACATCAGGGTCCCTCAGAGCCCCCCTTCTTAAATCAGGTTTCCCAGATTCCTCCCTTACATAAGTCCTCTCTCTTTAAATCAGGAACCCCAAAGTACCCCCTTACATCAGAGTCCCCCTTTCATTAGGATCCACAAAGTCACCCTTACATTAGGGTCCACATTGCCCCCTTACATCAGAGTCCCGATAGTCCCCCCTTACATCAGGGTCCCCCAGAACCCCTCTTCTTAAAACAGGGTCCCCAGAGTCCTCTCTACTCTAATCAGGGACCCCAGAGATCCCCCTTACATCAGAGTCCCCCTTTCATTAGGATCCCCAAAGTCACTCCCTTTACATCAGGGTCCCCAGAGGCCCCCTTACATCAGGGTCCCCAGAGGCCCTCTTACATCAGGGACCCTAGAGGCCCCCTTACATCAGGGTCCCCAGAAGAGACCCCTTACATCAGGGTCCCCAGAGGCCCCCTTTCATCAGGGTCCCCAAAAGAGACCCCTTACATCAGGGTCCCCAGGGCCCCCCTTACATCAGGGTCCCAAGAAGAGACCCCTTACATCAGGGTCCCCCTTTCATTAGGATCCCGAAGTCACCCCCTTTTCATGAGGGTCCCCAGAGGCCCCTTTACATCAGAGTCCCCAGAAGAGACCCCTTACATCAGGGTCCCAAGAGGCCCCCTTACATCAGGGTCCCCAGAAGAGACCCTTTACATCAGGGTCTCCAGAGGCCCCCTTACATCAGGGTTTCCAGAGGCCCCCTTACATCAGGGTCCCCAGAAGAGACCCCTTACATCAGGGTCCCCAGAGCCCCCTTACATCAGGGTCTCCAGAGATCCTCCTTACATCAGAGTCCCCCTTTCATTAGGATCTCTAAAGGCACCCCCCTTAAATCAGGGTCCCCAGAGGCCCCCTTACATCAGGGTCTCCAGAGGCCCCCTTACATCAGGGACCTCAGAGGACTCCTTACATCAGGGTCCCTAAAGCCCCCTTACCTCAGGATACCCAGAAGAGACCCCTTACATCAGGGTCCCCAAAAGAGACCCCTTACATCAGGGTCCCCAAAAGAGACCCCTTACATCAGGGTCCCTAGAAGAGACCCCTTACATCAGGGTCCCCAGAAGAGACCCCTTACATCAGGGTCTCCCTTTCATTAGGATCTCTAAAGGCACCCCCGTTAAATCAGGGTCCCCAGAGGCCCCCTTACATCAGGGTCTCCAGAGGCCCCCTTACATCAGGGTCCACAGGGCCTCCTTACATCAGGGTCACTAAAGCCCCCTTACCTCAGGATCCCCAGAAGAGACCCCTTACATCAGGGTCCCCAGAGGCCCCCTTACATCAGGGACCCCAGAGATCCCCCTTACATCAGAGTCCCAAGAAGAGACCCCTTACATCAGGGTCCCAAGAAGAGACCCCGTACATCAGGGTCCCCCTTTCATTAGGATCTCAAAGTCACCCCCTTTACATCAGGGTCCCCAGAGGCCCCCTTACATCAGAATCCCCAGAAGAGACCCCTTACATCAGGGTCCCCAGAGGCCCCCTTACATCAGGGTCCCCAGAGGAGACCCCTTACATCAGGGTCTCCAGAGGCCCCCTTACATCAGGGTCCTCAGAAGAGACCCCTTATATCAGGGTCCCCAGAGCCCCTCTTACATCAGGGTCCCCAAAAGAGACCCCTTACATCAGAGTCTCCAGAAGAGACCCCTTACATCAGGGTCTCCACAGATCCCCCCTTACATCAGAGTCCCCCTTTCATTAGGATCTCTAAAGGCACCCCCTTAAATCAGGGTCCCCAGAGCCCCCCTTAAATCAGGGTCCCCAGAGGCCCCCTTACATCAGGGTCTCCAGAGCCCCCCTTACATCAGGGTCCTCAGAGGCCTTCTTAAATCAGGGTCCCTAAAGCCCCCTTACCTCAGGATCCCCAGAAGAGACCCCTTACATCAGGGTCCCCAGAGGCCCCCTTACATCAAGGTCCCCAGAGCCCCCCTTACATCAGAGTCCCCAGAAGAAACCCCTTACATCAGGGTCCCCCTTTCATTAGGATCCCAAAGTCACCCCCTGTACATGAGGATCCCCAGAGGTCCCCTTACATCAGAGTCCCAAGAAGAGACCCCTTACATCAGGGTCCCAAGAAGAGACCCCGTACATCAGGGTCCCCCTTTCATTAGGATCTCAAAGTCACCCCCTTTACATCAGGGTCCCCAGAGGCCCCCTTACATCAGAGTCTCCAGAAGAGACCCCTTACATCAGGGTCCCCAGAAGAGACCCCTTACATCAGGGTCCCCAGAAGAGACCCCTTACATCAGGGTCCCCAGAGCCCCCCTTACATCAGGGTGCCCAGAAGAGACATAGGAAAATAATAAGGGATTGCGCTAATGCTTGTGTAACTTAACATAAAATCTACAGTGAAAAGAAATTTATGTAATAATTATGAATCAAAACTAAAATAATGTGCAAAACATTTGATAGTGATCTAAAGAAGTCCCATCAGGTGAAACATCATTAAGATATCTTAGTGAATCCAAATCACCAGCAAAAAAACAAAAAAAGTCCAAGTGATGATTGATGTTAATCCGTGACAGCAAGGGAGGGTCCACCACCAGAAATGGAAGGGGTTACTCCTTACCAGATGGCCATGACCCCCCACCACAGAGGATCACAGCAAGCAGGAATCTTTATAAGCCAGAAATGGGAACTGCCAACGGTGTCCACCAGAGGTCATCTCATCATCAGCCACACCAACGAACCCAAGGCTCCGATACCATAAAATAAAGAAGGAGCTCACATAGTGTAAAACCAATAAGATTTATTTGAGTAAAATAAAGTACAAAATGCACACTTACAAAGCGTGATGAAATAAAACAGCCTTAAGTCCGGAGCTCGGAGAAACCCGTCCTGCTGGAATGCGACTAGCTTGGGGGTGACGTCAGCGCGTCGTCTGGCTCCGCCCAGAAGAGACCCCTTACATCAGGGTCCCCCTTTCATTAGGATCCCCCTTTCATTAGGATCCCCCTTTCATTAGGATCTCTAAAGGCACCCCCCTTAAATCAGGATCCCCAGAGGCCCCTCCTACATCAGGGTCCCCAGAGGCCCCCTTACATCAGGGTCCCCAGAGGCCCCCTTAAATCAGGATCCCCAGAGGCCCCTCCTACATCAGGGTCCCCAGAGGCCCCCTTACATCAGGGTCCCCAGAAGAGACCCCTTACATCAGGGTCCCAAGAAGAGACCCTGTACATCAGGGTCCCTCTTTCATTAGGATCCTTAAGTCACCCCCTTTACATCAGGGTCCCCAGAGGCCCCCTTACATCAGGGTCCCCAGAAGAGACCCCTTACATCAGGGTCCCCAGAGGCCCCCTTACATCAGGGTCCCCAGAAGAGCCCCCTTACATCAGGGTCCCCAGAAGAGACCCCTTACATCAGGTTTCCCAGAGGCCCCCTTACATCAGGGTCCCCAGAAGAGACCCCCTTACATCAGGGTCCCCCTTTCATTAGGATCCCCCTTTCATTAGGATCTCTAAAGGCACCCCCCTTAAATCAGGATCCCCAGAGGCCCCTCCTACATCAGGGTCCCCAGAGGCCCCCTTACATCAGGGTCCCCAGAGGCCCCCTTAAATCAGGATCCCCAGAGGCCCCTCCTACATCAGGGTCCCCAGAGGCCCCCTTACATCAGGGTCCCCAGAAGGGACCCCTTACATCAGGGTCCCCCTTTCATTAGGATCCTGAAGTCACCCCCTTTACATCAGGGTCCCCAGAGGCCCCCTTACATCAGGGTCCCCAGAAGAGACCCCTTACATCAGGGTCCCCAGAAGAGAACCCTTACATCAGGTTCCCCAGAAGAGACCCCTAACATCAGGGTCCCCAGAGCCCCCTTACATCAGGGTCCCCAGAAGAGACCCCTTACATCAGGGTCCCCAGAAGAGACCCCCTTTCATCAGGCTCCTCAGACGAGACCCCTTGTATCAGGGTCCCCCTTTCATTAGGATCCCAAAGTCACCCCCTTTACATCAGGGTCCCCAGAGGCCCCCTTCCATCAGAGTCCCCAGAAGAGTCCCCTTACATCAGGGTCCCCAGAGGCCTCCTTCCATCAGAGTCCCCAGAAGAGACCCCTTACATCAGGGTCCCCAGAGGCCCCCTTCCATCAGAGTCCCCAGAAGAGACCCCTTACATCAGGGTCCCCAGAGGCCCCCTTCCATCAGGGTCCCCAGAAGAGACCCCTTACATCAGGGTCCCCAGAGGCCCCCTTATATCAGGGTCCCCAGAAGAGACCCCTTACATCAGGGTTCCCAAGAGGCCCCCTTTCATCAGGGTCCCCAGAAGAGGCCCCTTACATCAGGGTCCCCAGAAGAGACCCTTTACATTAGGGGGTTCCCAGAGGCCCCCTTACATCAGAGTCCCCAGAAGAGACCCCTTACATCAGGGTCCCCAGAAGAGACCCCTTACATCAGGGTCCCCAGAAGAGACCCCTTTCATCAGGGTCCCCAGAGGCCCCCTTACATCAGAGTCCCCAGAAGAAACCCCTTACATCAGAGACCCCAGAAGAGACCCCTTACATCAGGGTCCCCAGAAGCCCCCTTACATCAGTGTCCCCGGAAGAGACCCCTTACATCAGGGTCCCCAGAAGAGGCCCCTTACATCAGGGTCCCCAGAAGAGACCCCTTACATCAGGGTCCCCAGAGGCCCCCTTCCATCAGAGTCCCCAGAAGAGACCCCTTACATCAGGGTCCCCAGAGGCCCCCTTCCATAAGGGTCCCCAGAAGAGACCCCTTACATCAGGGTCCCCAGAGGCCCCCTTACATCAGGGTCCCCAGAAGAGACCCCTTACATCAGGGTTCCCAGAGGCCCCCTTACATCAGGGTCCCCAGAAGAGACCCTTTACATCAGGGTTCCCAGAGGCCCCCTTACATCAGAGTCCCCAGAAGAGACCCCTTACATCAGGGTCCCCAGAAGAGACCCCTTACATCAGGGTCCCCAGAAGAGACCCCTTTCATCAGGGTCCCCAGAGGCCCCCTTACATCAGAGTCCCCAGAAGAAACCCCTTACATCAGGGTCCCCAGAGGCCCCCTTACATCAGAGACCCCAGAAGAGATCCCTTACATCAGGGTCCCCAGAGGCCCCCTTACATCAGTGTCCCCAGAAGAGACCCCTTACATCAGGGTCCCCAGAGGCCCACTTACATCAGAGTCCCCAGAGGCCCCCTTACATCAGATTCCCCAGAAAAGACCCCTTACATCAGGGTCCCCAGAAGAGACCCCTTTCATCAGGGTCCCCAGAGGCCCCCTTACATCAGAGTCCCCAGAAGAGACCCCTTACATCAGGGTCCCCAGAAGAGACCCCTTTCATCAGGGTCCCCAGAGGCCCCCTTTCATCAGGGTCCCCAGAAGAGACCCCTTACATCAGGGTCCCCAGAGGCCCCATTTCATCAGGGTCCCCAGAAGAGACCCCTTACATCAGGGTCCCCAGAAAAGACCCCTTACATCAGGGTCCCCAGAAGAGACCCCTTACATCAGAGTCCCCAGAGGCCCCCTTACATCAGGGTCCCTAGAAGAGACCCCTTACATCAGGGTCCCCAGAAGAGACCCCTTACATCAGGGTCCCTAGAAGAGACCCCTTTCATCAGGGTCCCCAGAGGCCCCCTTACATCAGAGTCCCCAGAAGAAACCCCTTACATCAGAGACCCCAGAAGAGACCCCTTACATCAGGGTCCCCAGAAGCCCCCTTACATCAGTGTCCCCGGAAGAGACCCCTTACATCAGGGTCCCCAGAAGAGGCCCCTTACATCAGGGTCCCCAGAAGAGACCCCTTACATCAGGGTCCCCAGAGGCCCCCTTCCATCAGAGTCCCCAGAAGAGACCCCTTACATCAGGGTCCCCAGAGGCCCCCTTCCATAAGGGTCCCCAGAAGAGACCCCTTACATCAGGGTCCCCAGAGGCCCCCTTACATCAGGGTCCCCAGAAGAGACCCCTTACATCAGGGTTCCCAGAGGCCCCCTTAAATCAGGGTCCCCAGAAGAGACCCTTTACATCAGGGTTCCCAGAGGCCCCCTTACATCAGAGTCCCCAGAAGAGACCCCTTACATCAGGGTCCCCAGAAGAGACCCCTTACATCAGGGTCCCCAGAAGAGACCCCTTTCATCAGGGTCCCCAGAGGCCCCCTTACATCAGAGTCCCCAGAAGAAACCCCTTACATCAGGGTCCCCAGAGGCCCCCTTACATCAGAGACCCCAGAAGAGATCCCTTACATCAGGGTCCCCAGAGGCCCCCTTACATCAGAGTCCCCAGAAGAGACCCCTTACATCAGGGTCCCCAGAGGCCCACTTACATCAGAGTCCCCAGAGGCCCCCTTACATCAGATTCCCCAGAAAAGACCCCTTACATCAGGGTCCCCAGAAGAGACCCCTTTCATCAGGGTCCCCAGAGGCCCCCTTACATCAGAGTCCCCAGAAGAGACCCCTTACATCAGGGTCCCCAGAAGAGACCCCTTTCATCAGGGTCCCCAGAGGCCCCCTTTCATCAGGGTCCCCAGAAGAGACCCCTTACATCAGGGTCCCCAGAGGCCCCATTTCATCAGGGTCCCCAGAAGAGACCCCTTACATCAGGGTCCCCAGAAAAGACCCCTTACATCAGGGTCCCCAGAAGAGACCCCTTACATCAGAGTCCCCAGAGGCCCCCTTACATCAGGGTCCCTAGAAGAGACCCCTTACATCAGGGTCCCCAGAAGAGACCCCTTACATCAGGGTCCCTAGAAGAGACCCCTTACATCAGGGTCCCCAGAAGAGACCCCTTACATCAGGGTCCCCAGAGGCCTCTTACATCAGAGTCCCCAGAAGAGACCCCTTACATCAGGGTCCCCAGAAGAGCCAGAAGAGACCCCCTTACATCAGAGTCCCCAGAGGCCCCCTTACATCAGATTCCCCAGAAAAGACCCCTTACATCAGGGTCCCCAGAAGAGACCCCTTACATCAGGGTCCCCAGAAGAGACCCCTTTCATCAGGGTCCCCAGAGGCCCCCTTACATCAGAGTCCCCAGAAGAAACCCCTTACATCAGGGTCCCCAGAGGCCCCCTTACATCAGAGTCCCCAGAAGAGACCCCTTACATCAGGGTTCCCGGAGGCCCCCTTACATCAGGGTCCTCAGAAAACACCCCTTACATCAGGGTCCCCAGAAGAGACCCCTTACATCAGGGTCCCCAGAGGCCCCCTAACATCAGAGTCCCCAGAAGAGACCCCTTGCATCAGGGTCCCCAGAGGCCCCCTTACATCAGAGTCCCCAGAAGAGACCCCCTTACATCAGAGTCCCCAGAGGCCCCCTTACATCAGATTCCCCAGAAAAGACCCCTTACATCAGGGTCCCCAGAAGAGACCCCTTACATCAGGGTCCCCAGAAGAGACCCCTTACATCAGGGTCCCCAGAGGCCCCCTTACATCAGAGTCCCCAGAAGAAACCCCTTACATCAGGGTCCCCAGAGGCCCCCTTACATCAGAGTCCCCAGAAGAGACCCCTTACATCAGGGTCCCAAGAAGAGACCCCGTACATCAGGGTCCCCCTTTCATTAGGATCCTGAAGTCACCCCCTTTACATCAGGGTCCCCAGAGGCCCCCTTACATCAGGGTCCCCAGAAGAGACCCCTTACATCAGGGTCCCCAGAAGAGAACCCTTACATCAGGTTCCCCAGAAGAGACCCCTAACATCAGGGTCCCCAGAGCCCCCTTACATCAGGGTCCCCAGAAGAGACCCCTTACATCAGGGTCCCCAGAAGAGACCCCCTTTCATCAGGCTCCTCAGACGAGACCCCTTGTATCAGGGTCCCCCTTTCATTAGGATCCCAAAGTCACCCCCTTTACATCAGGGTCCCCAGAGGCCCCCTTCCATCAGAGTCCCCAGAAGAGTCCCCTTACATCAGGGTCCCCAGAGGCCTCCTTCCATCAGAGTCCCCAGAAGAGACCCCTTACATCAGGGTCCCCAGAGGCCCCCTTCCATCAGAGTCCCCAGAAGAGACCCCTTACATCAGGGTCCCCAGAGGCCCCCTTATATCAGGGTCCCCAGAAGAGACCCCTTACATCAGGGTTCCCAAGAGGCCCCCTTTCATCAGGGTCCCCAGAAGAGGCCCCTTACATCAGGGTCCCCAGAAGAGACCCTTTACATCAGAGTCCCCAGAAGAAACCCCTTACATCAGGGTCCCCAGAGGCCCCCTTACATCAGAGACCCCAGAAGAGATCCCTTACATCAGGGTCCCCAGAAGAGACCCCTTTCATCAGGGTCCCCAGAGGCCCCCTTACATCAGGGTCCCCAGAGGCCCACTTACATCAGAGTCCCCAGAGGCCCCCTTACATCAGATTCCCCAGAAAAGACCCCTTACATCAGGGTCCCCAGAAGAGACCCCTTTCATCAGGGTCCCCAGAGGCCCCCTTACATCAGAGTCCCCAGAAGAGACCCCTTACATCAGGGTCCCCAGAAGAGACCCCTTTCATCAGGGTCCCCAGAGGCCCCCTTTCATCAGGGTCCCCAGAAGAGACCCCTTACATCAGGGTCCCCAGAGGCCCCATTTCATCAGGGTCCCCAGAAGAGACCCCTTACATCAGGGTCCCCAGAAAAGACCCCTTACATCAGGGTCCCCAGAAGAGACCCCTTACATCAGAGTCCCCAGAGGCCCCCTTACATCAGGGTCCCTAGAAGAGACCCCTTACATCAGGGTCCCCAGAAGAGACCCCTTACATCAGGGTCCCTAGAAGAGACCCCTTACATCAGGGTCCCCAGAAGAGACCCCTTACATCAGGGTCCCCAGAGGCCTCTTACATCAGAGTCCCCAGAAGAGACCCCTTACATCAGGGTCCCCAGAAGAGCCAGAAGAGACCCCCTTACATCAGAGTCCCCAGAGGCCCCCTTACATCAGATTCCCCAGAAAAGACCCCTTACATCAGGGTCCCCAGAAGAGACCCCTTACATCAGGGTCCCCAGAAGAGACCCCTTTCATCAGGGTCCCCAGAGGCCCCCTTACATCAGAGTCCCCAGAAGAAACCCCTTACATCAGGGTCCCCAGAGGCCCCCTTACATCAGAGTCCCCAGAAGAGACCCCTTACATCAGGGTTCCCGGAGGCCCCCTTACATCAGGGTCCTCAGAAAACACCCCTTACATCAGGGTCCCCAGAAGAGACCCCTTACATCAGGGTCCCCAGAGGCCCCCTAACATCAGAGTCCCCAGAAGAGACCCCTTGCATCAGGGTCCCCAGAGGCCCCCTTACATCAGAGTCCCCAGAAGAGACCCCCTTACATCAGAGTCCCCAGAGGCCCCCTTACATCAGATTCCCCAGAAAAGACCCCTTACATCAGGGTCCCCAGAAGAGACCCCTTACATCAGGGTCCCCAGAAGAGACCCCTTACATCAGGGTCCCCAGAGGCCCCCTTACATCAGAGTCCCCAGAAGAAACCCCTTACATCAGGGTCCCCAGAGGCCCCCTTACATCAGAGTCCCCAGAAGAGACCCCTTACATCAGGGTCCCAAGAAGAGACCCCGTACATCAGGGTCCCCCTTTCATTAGGATCCTGAAGTCACCCCCTTTACATCAGGGTCCCCAGAGGCCCCCTTACATCAGGGTCCCCAGAAGAGACCCCTTACATCAGGGTCCCCAGAAGAGAACCCTTACATCAGGTTCCCCAGAAGAGACCCCTAACATCAGGGTCCCCAGAGCCCCCTTACATCAGGGTCCCCAGAAGAGACCCCTTACATCAGGGTCCCCAGAAGAGACCCCCTTTCATCAGGCTCCTCAGACGAGACCCCTTGTATCAGGGTCCCCCTTTCATTAGGATCCCAAAGTCACCCCCTTTACATCAGGGTCCCCAGAGGCCCCCTTCCATCAGAGTCCCCAGAAGAGTCCCCTTACATCAGGGTCCCCAGAGGCCTCCTTCCATCAGAGTCCCCAGAAGAGACCCCTTACATCAGGGTCCCCAGAGGCCCCCTTCCATCAGAGTCCCCAGAAGAGACCCCTTACATCAGGGTCCCCAGAGGCCCCCTTATATCAGGGTCCCCAGAAGAGACCCCTTACATCAGGGTTCCCAAGAGGCCCCCTTTCATCAGGGTCCCCAGAAGAGGCCCCTTACATCAGGGTCCCCAGAAGAGACCCTTTACATCAGAGTCCCCAGAAGAAACCCCTTACATCAGGGTCCCCAGAGGCCCCCTTACATCAGAGACCCCAGAAGAGATCCCTTACATCAGGGTCCCCAGAAGAGACCCCTTTCATCAGGGTCCCCAGAGGCCCCCTTACATCAGGGTCCCCAGAGGCCCACTTACATCAGAGTCCCCAGAGGCCCCCTTACATCAGATTCCCCAGAAAAGACCCCTTACATCAGGGTCCCCAGAAGAGACCCCTTTCATCAGGGTCCCCAGAGGCCCCCTTACATCAGAGTCCCCAGAAGAGACCCCTTACATCAGGGTCCCCAGAAGAGACCCCTTTCATCAGGGTCCCCAGAGGCCCCCTTTCATCAGGGTCCCCAGAAGAGACCCCTTACATCAGGGTCCCCAGAGGCCCCATTTCATCAGGGTCCCCAGAAGAGACCCCTTACATCAGGGTCCCCAGAAAAGACCCCTTACATCAGGGTCCCCAGAAGAGACCCCTTACATCAGAGTCCCCAGAGGCCCCCTTACATCAGGGTCCCTAGAAGAGACCCCTTACATCAGGGTCCCCAGAAGAGACCCCTTACATCAGGGTCCCTAGAAGAGACCCCTTACATCAGGGTCCCCAGAAGAGACCCCTTACATCAGGGTCCCCAGAGGCCTCTTACATCAGAGTCCCCAGAAGAGACCCCCTTACATCAAGGTCCCCAGAGGCCCCCTTACATCAGGGTCCCCAGAAGAGCCAGAAGAGACCCCCTTACATCAGAGTCCCCAGAGGCCCCCTTACATCAGATTCCCCAGAAAAGACCCCTTACATCAGGGTCCCCAAAAGAGACCCCTTACATCAGGGTCCCCAGAAGAGACCCCTTTCATCAGGGTCCCCAGAGGCCCCCTTACATCAGAGTCCCCAGAAGAAACCCCTTACATCAGGGTCCCCAGAGGCCCCCTTACATCAGAGTCCCCAGAAGAGACCCCTTACATCAGGGTTCCCGGAGGCCCCCTTACATCAGGGTCCTCAGAAAACACCCCTTACATCAGGGTCCCCAGAAGAGACCCCTTACATCAGGGTCCCCAGAAGAGACCCCTTACATCAGGGTCCCCAGAGGCCCCCTTACATCAGAGTCCCCAGAAGAAACCCCTTACATCAGGGTCCCCAGAGGCCCCCTTACATCAGAGTCCCCAGAAGAGACCCCTTACATCAGGGTCCCAAGAAGAGACCCCGTACATCAGGGTCCCCCTTTCATTAGGATCTCAAAGTCACCCCCTTTACATCAGGGTCCCCAGAGGCCCCCTTACATCAGAGTCCCCAGAAGAGACCCCTTATATCAGGGTCCCCAGAGGCCCCCTTACATCATGGTCCCCAGAAGAGACCCCTTACATCAGGGTCCCCAAAGCCCCCCTTACATCAGGGTGCCCAGAAGAGACCCCTTACATCATGGTCCCCAGAAGAGACCCCTTACATCATAGGAAAAAAATAAGGGATTGCGCTAATGCTTGTGTAACTTAACATAAAATCTACAGTGAAAAGAAATTTATGTAATAATTATGAATCAAAACTAAAATAATGTGCAAAACATTTGATAGTGATCTAAAGAAGTCCCATCAGGTGAAACATCAATAAGATATCTTAGTGAATCCAAATCACCAGCAAAAAAACAAAAAAAGTCCAAGTGATGATTGATGTTAATCCGTGACAGCAAGGGAGGGTCCACCACCAGGAATGGAAGGGGTTACTCCTTACCAGATGGCCATGACCCCCCCACAGAGGATCACAGCAAGCAGAAATCTTTATAAGCCAGAAATGGGAACTGCCAACGGTGTCCACCAGAGGTCATCTCATCATCAGCCACACCAACGAACCCATAGCAGGGATACCATAAAAAATAGAAGGAGCTCACATAGTGTAAAACCAATAAGATTTATTTGAGTAAAATAAAGTACAAAATGCACACTTACAAATCAATCAAAAGCAGTGTACCCTTATACAAAGCGTGATGAATAAAACAGCCTTAAGTCCGGCTCCGTGGCCACCGGAGCTCGGAGAAACCCGTCCTGCTGGAATGCGACTCGCTTGGGGGTGATGTCAGCACGTCGTCTGACTCCGCCCAGAAGAGACCTCTTACATCAGGGTTCCCCTTTCATTAGGATCCCCCTTTCATTAGGATCTCTAAAGGCACCCCCCTTAAATCAGGATCCCCAGAGGCCCCTCCTACATCAGGGTCCCCAGAGGCCCCCTTACATCAGGGTCCCCAGAGGCCCCCTTAAATCAGGATCCCCAGAGGCCCCTCCTACATCAGGGTCCCCAGAGGCCCCCTTACATCAGGTTTCCCAGAAGGGACCCCTTACATCAGGGTCCCCCTTTCATTAGGATCCCAAAGTCACCCCCTTTACATCAGGGTCCCCAGAGGCCCCCTTCCATCAGAGTCCCCAGAAGAGTCCCCTTACATCAGGGTCCCCAGAGGCCCCCTTCCATCAGAGTCCCCAGAAGAGACCCCTTACATCAGGGTCCCCAGAGGCCCCCTTCCATCAGGGTCCCCAGAAGAGACCCCTTACATCAGGGTCCCCAGAGGCCCCCTTCCATCAGGGTCCCCAGAAGAGACCCCTTACATCAGGGTTCCCAAGAGGCCCCCTTTCATCAGGGTCCCCAGAAGAGGCCCCTTACATCAGGGTCCCCAGAAGAGACCCCTTACATCAGGGTCCCCAGAGGCCCCCTTACATCAGGGTCCCCAGAAGAGACCGCTTACATCAAGGTCCCCAGAGGCCCCCTTACATCAGATTTAATAGAAAAGACCCCTTACATCAGGGTCCCCAAAAGAGACCCCTTACATGAGGGTCCCCAGAGGCCCCCTTACATCAGAGTCCCCAGAAGAGACCCCTTACATCAGGGTCCCCAGAGGCCCCCTTACATCAGATTCCCCAGAAAAGACCCCTTACATCAGTGTCCCCAGAAGAGACCCCTTACATCAGGGTCCCCAGAAGAGACCCCTTACATCAGAGTCCCCAGAAGAGACCCCTTACATCAGGGTCCCCAGAAGAGACCCCTTACATCAGAGTCCCCAGAAGAGACCCCTTACATCAGGGTCCCCAGAGGCCCCCTTACATCAGATTCCCCAGAAAAGACCCCTTACATCAGTGTCCCCAGAAGAGACCCCTTACATCAGGGTCCCCAGAAGAGACCCCTTACATCAGGGTTCCCAGAAGAGACCCCTTACATCCGGGTCCCCAGAAGAGACCCCTTACATCAGGGTCCCCAGAGGCCCCCTTACATCAGAGTCCCCAGAAGAGACCCCTTACAACGGGGTCCCCCTTTCATTAGGATCTCTAAAGGCACCCCCCTTAAATCAGGGTCCCCAGAGGCCCCCTTCTGAATGCCGAGGCCTAGGGGGGAGGGGCGAGCACGTGATTTGTTGCTAGGACATGGGTGGTCCTAGCTACCAAATCCCAGCTCTGAGAGCAGCAGGCGGCGGTGGAGATGAATGGGGATTTGGACAGGGGGGAGGGGTGTTGTGCGACAATCGGTTGGTTGTAGTCCGGGCCCCTCGGGATGTCTGGGACCCCTGATGGTAAGAATCTGCCCACAGTGACTGCAGAGCCCCACACCATGCTGTCCATACAATATAACGTCCAATCAGATCTCTCAGAGGCTGCTTGCTATAAATAAGCCACCGGAAAAAGGAGGCATTGAACGTGGCCATAGACACTGCAATCTGATTGTATAATCTCCTTCAAATGTACCAAAACGATGGAACCTTTCCAATCCATCCAATTTGCCTCCGGTGGGACAGGCCCCTTACTTTACAAAATAAAGGGATTGTACAATCAGATTGTATGGTGTATAGTCAGGGAAAGTAATTCTATACATTGGAAAACTTTTAATGATCAGCTGAAATGTTTTCATGACCCTCCAGAGGGCCTATCAAATCACGTCTCTTCTCGACTGTCAGATATGCTGATGTATTTTACACGAATTGTACAATCTGATCAGATGGTTGTATGACCCTTCACACGAAGATCCCGATTGTCTCCAGAAACAATGTATGGAGTCTGTAGGACGAGAGATTGTATGATTACATTGTATGGTGTATGGACTCTGTAGGATCAGATTGTATGATTACATTGTATGGTGTATGGAGTCTGTAGGATCAGATTGTATGATTACATTGTATGGAGTCTGTAGGATCAGATTGTATGATTACATTGTATGGTGTATGGGCTCTAAGCTGATACCGCAGACCAGTTGACTGATTGGTCTATAGTCTCTATTCCCCGATAAAGATTGTGCTTCCCAGGAATTCTTACCTCGGGAAAGTCGGATCGCCGTAAGATCCGATGGTGTCATGTGCGTTGGGATAATCTGTGTGGTTCCGGCACGGGAAGAGTTAATGCCCCCCACCCTCCCCGGGACCCCGGCATTCAGCCAACGTGGGGGCATAATGTGAGTGCTGAGTGAGCAGCGAGCTCCCGGTGTATACATTGTTGTTGTGACCTTGTGTTTGACCCCCCCGTACTCTGCTGAGTGGACTCTCCCATTGTGTCCTCAGATTAGTGCCAGAGAATGGAGCCCTCAGGGCCCATCATCAGCACTTTCCTATAATGGAGAACGTTCTGAGACGCTGCAATCCCACCGATCGACCATCCTCTCCACCGTCCCCACCGATCAACCATCCTCTCCACCGGACAATAAATGTCCACCCACCTGTCCAGAGTCCTCCACCGTCCCCACCGATCAACCATCCTCTCCACCGGACAATAAATGTCTATCCACCTGTCTAGAGTCCTCCACCATCTCCACCGATCAACCATCCTCTCCACCATCCCCACCGATCAACCATCCTCTCCACCTGACAATAAATGTCCACTCACCTGTCCAGAGTCCTCCACCGTCCCCACTGACCAACCATCCTTTCCAACGGACAATAAATGTCCATCCACCTCTCCAGAGTCCTCCACCATCCCCACCGATCAACCATCCTCTCCACCGGACAATAAATGTCCATCCACCTCTCCAGAGTCCTCCATCATCCCCACCGATCAACCATCCTCTCCACCATCCCCACCGATCAACCATCCTCTCCACCTGACAATAAATGTCTATCCACCTGTCCAGAGTCCTCCATCATCCCCACTGATCAACCAAACTCTCCACCGTCCTCACCGATCAACCAACCTCTCCACCGTCCTCACCGATCAACCAACCTCTCCACCGGACAATAAATGTCCATCCACCTCTCCAGAGTCCTCCACCGTCCTCACTGATCAACCATCCTCTCCACTTGGCAATAAATGTCCACCCACCTTTCCAGAGTCCTCCATCGTCCCCACTGATCAACCATCCTCTCCACCAGACAATAAATGTCCATCCACCTGTTCAGAGTCCTCCACCATCCCCACCGATCAACCATCCTCTCCACTGGACAATAAATGTCCATCCACCTGTCCAGAGTCCTCCATCATCTCCACCGATCAACCATCCTCTCCACCGGACAATAAATGTTCATCCACCTCTCCAGAGTCCTCCATCATCCCCACCGATCAACCATCCTCTCCACCGATCAACCATCCTTTCCACCGGACAATAAATGTTCATCCACCTCTCCAGAGTCCTCCATCATCCCCACTGATCAACCATTCTCTCCACTGAACAATAAATGTCCATCTACCTCTCCAGAGTCCTCCATCATCCCCACTGATCAATCATCCTCTCCACTGGACAATAAATGTCCACCCACCTCTCCAGAGTCCTCCACCATCCCCACCGATCAACCATCCTCTCCACCGGACAATAAATGTCCATCCACCTGTCCAGAGTCCTCCACCATCCCCACTGATCAACCATCCTCTCCACTGGACAATAAATGTCCACCCACCTCTCCAGAGTCCTCCACCATCCCCTCTGATCAACTATCCTCTCCACTGGACAATAAATGTCCATCCACCTGTCCAGAGTCCTCCATCATCCCCACTAATCAGCCATCCTCTCCACTGGACAATAAATGTCCATCCACCTGTCCAGAGTGCTCCATCATCCTCACTGACCAGCCATCCTCTCCACGGGACAATAAATGTCCATCCACCTCTCCAGAGTCCTCCATCGTCCCCACTGATCAACCATCCTCTCCACCGGACAATAAATGTCCATCCACCTGTCCAGAGTCCTCCATCATCCCCACTGATCAGCCATCCTCTCCACCAGACAATAAATGTCCATCCACCTGTCCAGAGTCCTCCACCATCTCCAGTGATCAACCATCCTCTCCACCGGGCCAATAAATGTCCATCCACCTGTCCAGAGTCCTCCATCATCCCCACTGATCAGCCATCCTCTCCACCAGACAATAAATGTCCATCCACCTGTCCAGAGTCCTCCACCATCTCCAGTGATCAACCATCCTCTCCACTGGACAATAAATGTCCATCCACCTGTCCAGAGTCCTCCATCATCCCCACTGATCAGCCATCCTCTCCACCAGACAATAAATGTCCATCCACCTGTCCAGAGTCCTCCACCATCCCCACTGATCAACCATCCTTTCCACCGGACAATAAATGTCCATCCACCTGTCCAGAGTCCTCCATCATCCCCACTGATCAACCATCCTCTCCACCGGACAATAAATGTCCATCCACCTGTCCAGAGTCCTCCACCATCCCCATTGACCAGCCATCCTCTCCATTGGACAATAAATGTCCATTCACCTGTCCAGAGTCCTCCATCATCCCCACTGACCAGCCATCCTCTCCACCGGACAATAAATGTCCATCCACCTGTCCACTGACCAGTCATCCTCTCCACCAGCCAATAAATGTCCATCCACCTGTCCAGAGTCCTCCATCGTCCCTGCTGATCAACCATCCTCTCCACCGGACAATAAATGTCCATCCACCTGTCCAGAGTCCTCCACCATCCCCATTGACCAGCCATCCTCTCCATTGGACAATAAATGTCCATTCACCTGTCCAGAGTCCTCCATCATCCCCACTGACCAGCCATCCTCTCCACCGGACAATAAATGTCCATCCACCTGTCCACTGACCAGTCATCCTCTCCACCAGCCAATAAATGTCCATCCACCTGTCCAGAGTCCTCCATCGTCCCTGCTGATCAACCATCCTCTCCACCGGACAACAAATGTCCACTCACCTGTCCAGAGTCCTCCATCATCCTCATTGGTCAACCATCCTCTCCACCAGACAATAAATGTCCATCCACCTCTCCATCGTCTTCCACTGACTAGCCAGCCTCTTGCTCGGACAATACATGTCCATCCACCTGTCTAGAGTCCTCCATCATCCCCATTGACCAGCCATCCTCTCCACCAGACAATAAATGTCCATTCACCTGTCCAGAGTCCTCCATCATTCCCACTGACCAGCCATCCTCTCCACCGGACAATAAATGTCCATCCATTTGTTCAGAGTCCTCCATCCTCCCCACTGACCAGCTGTTCTCTTCATTAGGTAATAAATGTCCATCCTTCTGTCCAGAGTTTTCTGTAATCCCCACTGGCCAGCCAGCCTCTTCACCAAACAATAAATGTCCATCCACCTGCCCAGATTCCTCCATCCTCCCCATTGACCAGCCAACCTCTTTATCGGACAATAAAATGTCCATCCACCTGTCCAGAGTCCTCCATTGTCCCCACTGACCAGCCAACCTCTTCACCAGACAATGAATGTCCATCCACCTGTCCAGAATCCTCCATCATACCCACTGACCAGCTGGCCTTTTATCGGACAATAAGGGGTTGATTTAGTAAAAATGAAGAGTGCAAAATCTGGTGTAGCTGTGCATGGGAGCCAATCAACTTCTAATTGTTCTAAGGTACATTCACCTGTCTAGGGTCCTCCATCATCCTCACTGACCAGCTGCCATTTGACCAGACAATAAAAGTCTGTCCCCCTGTCTAGAGTCCTCCATTGTCCCCACTGACCAGCCTGCCTCTTCACCGGACAATAAATGTCGATCTGCCTGTCCAGAGTCCTGCATTGTCCCCACTGACCAACCTGCCTCTTCATCAAACAATAAATGTCCATCCACCTGTCCAGAGTCCTGCATTGTCCCCACTGACCAACCTGCCTCTTCACCGGACAATAAATGTCCATCCACCTGTCCAGAGTCCTGCATTGTCCCCACTGACCAACCTGCCTCTTCACCGGACAATAAATGTCCATCCACCTGTCCAGAGTCCTGCATTGTCCCCACTGACCAACCTGCCTCTTCACCGGACAATAAATGTCCATCCACCTGTCCAGAGTCCTGCATTGTCCCCACTGACCAACCTACCTCTTCACCAGACAATAAATGTCCATCCACCTGTCCAGAGTCCTCCATCATTCCCACTAATTAGCCAACCTTACTGAAGAGTGAATATCTATCCTGTTCATGGGGTATTAACATAACTTGCCTGGAGCCATCATTCCCCACTGACCAGTCAGACTCCTTACCGGACAATAAATGTCCATCCTGTTCACGGGGGATTTCCATAATCTGTCCAGAGTCCTCCATCATCCCCACTGATGAGCCGGCTTCTTCACTGGATAATTAATATCCATCCTTTATGCCTAAAAGCAAATGCCTATGGGACCAAGACTTACACTCCAAAAAGAGTAACAATTTGAAAACATGTACTGTATATAAAAAAAAGTTTGTACATCTTTATTATTCACAATCCATATGAAAACACTAAAAAGAGACAATATGAAGACATTTAAAAAGATGTATGTGTATTAATATCAGATACAACACATTACATTATGCATGAGTGGAAGATTGTGTGATGTGAACCAGACACTGATTACTTCTCAACGCGTTTCGTAAAAAGTCATTTCACTTCTTGAGGAGATACGCGAATTTCAAGCTGATGAGCAACATCTGTAGAGAGACCACGTCATTAAAGCAAATGATCTTGAAAAATGCCCACAGAGAAGGGACAAAAGACATATATTTGCTGAAATGTATATATATCTATGCACCTAAGCCAAGTTTTTATAATATCTATCCTCCTCATCAGAGATTTAAATAACCTGTCCCGGGTCCCCCATCATACTCACAGACCAATCAGCTTCCACTTAGACAGTAAATATCTACTCTGTTCATGGGATATTTCCATAATCTGTCCAGGGTCCCCCCATCATCCCCACTGATCAGCTGACCCCCCTCACCAGGTAATAAAGGCCCTGCTCCTGGAGATTTCCATAATTTGTCTAGAGTCCTCAACTGCCCCACTGACCAATTGGACCCCTCACTGGAATCCAACCCACTCACCAGGGATTTCCATAACCTATCTAGAGTCTGCCATAATTCCCAGTGACCTTCTCACTGGACAATAAAATTTCCATTCTGCTCACCGTGAGTTTACATAATCAGTCCAGAGTCCTCCACCATTCCCATTCACCAGCCGGCCCTCTCAGACAATATGTTTCCCATTCTGCTCACCGTGGACTTACATAATCTGTCCAGAGTCCTCTGCCATTTCCGCCTCCCAGCTGGCCTCCAAATCAAACATGATCTATTCATCCTGCTTACCTGGGATCTCAATATCCTATCCAGACTCCTCCATCATTCCCACTAACATACCAGGGATTTCCATAACTTGTCCGAAGTCCTTTTTCAGCCCCTCTAACCACCATGCCTTTTAACCACACAATACATGTCCACCCTGTTTACCAGATTTCCACATAGGGTCCTTCATCATTTCCGTTGACCAGCCAGCCTCCTCACCATACAATAAATGTCCACACTGCTTACCCAGGATTTCCACATAGGGTCCTTCATCATCTCCGCTGACCAGCCAGCCTCCTCACCATACAAAAAATGTCCACCCTGCTTATCCAGGATTTCAACATAGGGTCCTTCATCGTTTCCGTTGACCAGTCAGGCTCCTCACCATACAATAAATGTCCACCCTACTTACCCAGGATTTCAACATAGGCTCCTTCATCTTTTCCGTTGACCAGCCAGCCTCCTCACCATACAATAAATGTCCATCCTGCTTACCCAGGATTTCCACATAGGGTTCTTCATCATCTCCGCTGACCAGCCAGCCTCCTCACCATACAATAAATGTCCATCCTACTTACCCAGGATTTCAACATAGGGTCCTTCATGTTCTCCGCTGACCAGCCAGCCTCCTCACCATACAATAAATGTCCATCCTGCTTACCCAGGATTTCAACATAGGGTCCTTCATCTTTTCCGTTGACCAGCCAGCCTCCTCACCATACAATAAATGTCCATCCTGCTTACCCAGGATTTCAACATAGGGTCCTTCATGTTCTCCGCTGACCAGCCAGCCTCCTCACCATACAATAAATGTCCACCCTACTTACCCAGAATTTCCACATAGGGTCCTTCATCGTCTCCGCTGACCAGCCAGCCTCCTCACCATACAATAAATGTCCACCCTGCTTACCCAGGATTTCCACATAGGGTTCTTCATGGTCTCCGCTGACCAGCCAGCCTCCTCACCATACAATAAATGTCCACCCTGCTTACCTAGGATTTCCACATAGGGTCCTTCATCGTTTCCGTTGACCAGCCAGCCTCCTCATCATACAATAAATGTCCACCCTGCTTGCCCAGGATTTCCACATAGGGTCCTTCATCATCTCCGCTGACCAGCCAGTCTCCTCACCATACAATAAATGTCCACTCTACTTACCCAGGATTTCAACATAGGGTTCTTCATCATCTCCATTGACCAGCCAGCCTCCTCACCATACAATAAATGTCCACCCTACTTACCCAGGATTTCCACATAGGGTCCTTCATCATCTCCGCTGACCAGCCAGCCTCCTCACCATACAATAAATGTCCACCCTGCTTACCCATGATTTCCACATAGGGTCCTTCATCATCTCCGCTGACCAGCCAGCCTCCTCACCATACAATAAATGTCCACCCTGCTTACCCAGGATTTCAACATAGGGTCCTTCATCATCTCCATAGACCAGCCAGCCTCCTCACCATACAATAAATTTCCACCCTGCTTACCCAGGATTTCAACATAGGGTTCTTCATCATCTCCGCTGACCAGCCAGCCTCCTCACCATACAATAAATGTCCACCCTGCTTACCCAGGATTTCCACATAGGGTCCTTCATCGTCTTCGTTGACCAGCCAGCCTCCTTGCCATACAATAAATGTCCATTTTGCTCAGGATTTCCATAACCTGTCCTCCATAAATCTCACTGACCATCGGGCCTCATCACCGGACCATAAATGCCCATCTTGACAGTAACAGCCCCTTCCAGCAGGTTGTTAAGCCAGATCCAGGGCTATATTTCTTATCAGGTATTTAAGGTTTTCAAAAACCTAATCTAGTAACTCTGGGTTCACCTCTTTACAGCTTCAGTATTGTCTTTGGGAAACGTTATGTGCAACAGGCCAATCTTTTCCTGGTAGGGTACCTCTGCAACACTAGGACCATCAAGATGACATAGCCCAGGGTTGGTGATGCATTTCAGAAGAAAGGAAACCCAATTAATTTGTTCTGCAATAGCGCATATCACCCAGCCAGCCAACTACCCGTTTTCCAAATTAATTCTGTGCAACTCAAATGATCCAACTTCTGCATGTAAGCAGGTGCTGACGGGGTGCCTGTGAATATTTTAGCCCTGTCTGCAATTATTTGTTATTTATGTAGATAGTAAGTTACAGGATGCCCAGGATGGGAAAGAGTTACCTGTATTTTCCAGGTCTCTTGCTTCGGCACGCTTCTGCTGGACTTGCTGAATTCCCTGCGATAGACCTCTCTCAGTTCCCACTAAGCTGAGACCTCATTGAGCTCTCTGCAGGATTTAGCTAGTCTGCCCAGAGGGGTGGCAGCCCTTCAGGCTGGGATCTCGAGGACCCAAGAACCCTGCTACTCCAGGCCTCGGACTTTTTATCTATTTCCCAGCCACCTACTGGGCACCCCCCATCCCCCCCACCCACAGATTAGATGAGACCTATATAAGTATTCAGGCCCAGGGTCTGCCTCTTCTAGCCCACAACATTCTAGAACCTACTATAAGTCAAGAAGAAGTAGTTGAACCTGCAGTGTAGCCCAGAGCAGCCAAAACTAATCACCCACCTCTCCATAGAGGAGCCAAAAAGTCTAAAAATTTACCTGAACCTTTCCCTCTCTACCAACTTATTCTACCCTGTTTCCCTGAAAATAAGACCTAGCGTGATTGTCGGTGATGGCTGCAATATAAGCTCTACCCCCCAAATAAGCCCTACCCTGTTTCCCCGAAAATAAGCCCTACCCTGAAAATAAGACCTACAAGGACTTTAACTAGGGCTTATTTGGGGGGTAGTGCTTAAATTGCAGCCATCACCGACAATAACGCTAGGTCTTATTTTCGGGGAAACAGGGTAGGAGGGTGTTAAACTATTCTCCCTTGTAGACACCTAAGAGATGGTTTACTATCTGATCTATTTGTGGGAACTCAAAACGGCATAGAGGCCAGGCACACAAATAACTGGAAACTTTGTGTAGACCACTAGAGGAGAAGGGGAGTGCCAAATCAGGATTCACCCGCATATGGCATAACCAGAGGCTCAGAGAAATGACTGGAGGACAGAAGACAATGGCAATCAAAGGGAAGTCCTGCACCTCCCTCAACGGCAGATCAAGTAGTTAAATCCATACAACAACTGCAGAATGAATATGACCCACCCAAATGTACTGCTATAAAAATCTGAAGATATTCCATGTGGTCTACATATAGCATCATCATCATCATCACCGCTTGTGACCATTATCAGCACATGCAAGGGTCAGGGAAGGTCTCGTATTCTCAGCATATCTAAGAATATCTACAGAACACCTGTTGTTGTCTATACAAATCTCTAGGGACGGTTCAATCTGACATTGGTCAGCTGACTATTGAACAATGGTCTGAGGTTCCTTCATCTATTCCACTTGTCTCCCTGTCGGCATTGCACAGGCTCACTCAGTTCTTTATAGTTCACAGAACTTATAGAACATCCTATGCCTCTCTTTATCAAAGATGCCAACGTTCCCCCTGGGGTTCATCATACACATGCTCTGGAGATGCCCCAGATTACACAGATTCTGGCCGGGTGTAATTGATTCCATTAATAGAAGGCTTGGACTTCATTGGCCATGCAAATCAGGTCTACTAATAGAGTGAAAATGATAAATCTCTCCGCACATTGATTACGGGATTGCTACTTTCAGCAAGAAAGGTTATTGCCCAAAGTTGAACGTGTCCTCTATCCCCGTGGATCGGGTCAGTTAATGATACACCACAATTATCAAAAACCCACCTATCAACATAGAGGATACCAGAATCATTATTGCACAAGTTCTGGCAGTCATAAAGGGGGTGCCCCAGGTTATACCCCGACCTTACAGTTTCTACAGTTTAACACAAGTAAGGAGCAGCAACAGGATGGATCTGGAATGATCAGGGTGGAAATTATGACCACCTCCTCATCTAGCTCTTTTAATAGGGGTTTTAAAACAATTGGATCTTGGGGATGCATGGTAGACCCTTGCATGGGTACCTATACTGGAATGTGCTATGGACCTTTGCATGGGTACCTATACTGGAATGTGCTATGGACCCTTGCATGGGTACCTATACTGGAATGTGCTATGGACCCTTGCATGGGTACCTATAATGGAATGTGCTATGGACCCTTGCATGGGTACCTATACTGGAATGTGCTATGGACCCTTGCATGGGTACCTATACCGGAATGTGCTATGCACCCTTGCATGGGTACCTATACTGGAATGTGCTATGGACCCTTGCATGGGTACCTATACTGGAATGTGCTATGCACCCTTGCATGGGTACCTATACTGGAATGTGCTATGCACCCTTGCATGGGTACCTATACTGGAATGTGCTATGGACCCTTGCATGGGTACCTATACTGGAATGTGCTATGGACCCTTGCATGGGGACCTACAGTGCCTTGAAAAAGTATTCACACTCCTTGAAATTTTCCACCTTTTGTCATGTTTCAACCAACTTTGTATTGGTCTATCACATAAAATCCCAATAAAATACATTTACGTTTTTGGTTGCAAAGTGACAAAATGTGGAAAGTTTCAAAGGGTATGAATACTTTTTCAAGGCACCGTATATTGTGATGCATGGCGAACATTTGCACGGGTACCTACATTGGGACTGGTGCTGGACCCTTGCATGGGTACCTATATTGGGATGCACGTTAGACCCTCCACGGGTACCTATAATGAGATACGCAATTCACCTTTGCATGGGTACCTATATTGAGATACATGATGAACCTTTGCATGGGTACCTATATTGAGATACATGATGAACCTTTGCATGGGTACCTATATTGAGATGGGCAATGGACCTTTCCATAGTCACCTACATTGGAATTAGCGATGGAACTTTGCACGGGCCCCCTATATTGGAATGCATGTTAGACCCTCCAAGGATACCTATAATGAGATAGGTGATTTACCTTTGCATGGGTACCTATATTGAGATACATGATGAACCTTTGCATGGGTACCTATATTGAGATGGGCAATGGACCTTTCCATAGGCACCTACATAGGGATTCGCGATGGAACCTTGCATGGGCACCTATATTGGAATGCATGTTAGACCCTCCAAGGATGCCTATAATGAGATAGGTGATTTACCTTTGCATGGGTACCTATATTGAGATCGGCAATGGACCTTTCCATAGGCACCTACATTGGGATTGGTGCTGGACCCTTGCATGGGTACCTATATTGGGATGGGCAATGGACCTTTCCATAGGCACCTACATTGGGATTGGTGCTGGACCCTTGCATGGGCACCTACATTGGGATTCGCGATGGAACCTTGCACGGGCACCTATATTGGAATGCAAGTTAGACCCTCCAAGGATACCTATAATGAGATACGTGATTTACCTTTGCATGGGTACTTATATTGAGATACACAATGGACCTTTGCATGGGAACCTATATTAAAGATACACAATTGACCGCTGCATGGGTACCTATATTAGGATGCACGATAGACGTTCTAAGGATACATATATTGAGATACATGATTTACCTTTGCATGGGTACCTATATTGGGATTCATGATGGACCCCTGCATGGGTACCTATATTGGGATGCATAATAGACCCTCCAAGGGCACCTATAATGAGATGCAAGATGAACCCCTGCATGGGTACCTATATTGGGATTCACGATGGACCTCTGCATGGGTGCCTATATTGGGATTCACGATGGACCTCTGCATGGGTGCCTATATTGGGATGCACGATGGACCTTTGCATGGGTAGCTATACTGGGATGAGCAATTAACTCTTGCATGGGTACCTATATTGGGATGTGCAATGGACCTTTGCATGGGTACCTACATTGAGATGAATGTTTGACTCTTGCATGGATATCTATATTAAATAGACCCCCCCCCCCCCCGAGGTTACCTGTATTGCAATGGTTCTCCTGTCCTCAGGACCCAACGACAAGCCAGGTTTGCAAGATAACTGAAATACATCTGTAGCGATAACTCACGGTGGATCTGCTAATTTAAAGCGGGCTGTTTCTGTCACCTTTTTACCTGTAGTTTCACCAATACCAGATTTAGAGTCCACGTTGAACTTGTCTTTCAACAATGTAGGCACCAGTCACTTGAGTACTTATCCAATGCTTTAATGGGAGATAACTGGAAGAAGTAGCAGGAAAGAGGTAGAAGAAGAGTTGCAGGGAAGTTCAAATACCTTTTCTTGGTGTAGCACTAATGCCGCGTACACACGAGCGGACTTTACGGCGGACTTTGCCCGGCGGACTTTTCGACGTACTTTACGACGGACTTTGTGAACGAACGGACTTGCCTACACACAATCCACCAAAGTCCGTCGAATTCGTACGTGATGATGTACGACTGGACTAAGACAAGGAAGTTCATAGCCAGTAGCCAATAGCTGCCCTAGCGTGGCTTTTTGTCCGTCGAACTAGCATACAGACGGCGGACTTTTCGACCGGACTCGATTTCAACGGATAAATTTTAAACAAGTTTCAAATCTAATTCCGTCCAACTTTTGAGAAAACAAAGTCCGCTGGAGCCCACACACATCGAATTGTCCGACGAAATCCAGTCCGCCGGGCAAAGTCCGCCGTAAAGTCCGCTCGTGTGTACGCGGCATAAGGAATTGAAATCTCAGGGATGAATGTATCTTCAGTTTAGGATGAAATCTTTGCTCGCCCGGATAGGTCTCTCTCACTAACCTAGCAGCCGGAGCGCAGGATGAACAACATTTCTCTGCCACAGACTTGAGTTAAACAAAACTGTACGATCCTCTGCCACAGGATGTAGTAGTTTTCAGTGAACAACGACGCAGTACCAGAACCTTTAAGCCGACCCGGCAGTACTATGTGGTAGGTTAACTTAAGATGTGTCCTCCAATCGAGTCACCAGGCCCCTCCCCAGACCAGCGCTCTGCATGATCCTTCCATGACGGGTCCTCCCCTGGATTCTTCTCAATTGTCCGGCTTCTTCCCGCAGTACAGACAGCACAGGACCATCTCCGCAGCAGTTGTAGTAGTAGGCCCCAGACAGACTTCTGGGCCCACCGACGCACTGCAGCATTGCAATCCTCCAGACCAGAGGACCACGAGGTGGGACTCCTAGCACATACCTGTCAGCCAGGAGGTCCAGCAGGTGGAACGAAAAGACCCAGAAATATGGCGTCTGTCCCTTAAATACTCCCTCTCAGAATGCACCGCAGGGGACAACCTCTGCCGAGTTACTTCTGAGAAAGAAGAGCACTCAATACTCCTCAGTCTGTTGCTTTCCAGCTCCGGTCTGTAGTGACACCGACATCTACAGGCGACGGAATGGAACTGCACGCAACACAACCAAGGTTGGAACAGAAGCTAACTTAGCCATAGATTAAATCTGAACGATGTACAGAAAAGACGACCCACTAAATTTACATATAAGCGGTAGATTAAAAATCTACCAGCGCTACACATCATAGGTGATATAATTTGCTGCTCAGTTATTGCAGTATTCTAGTCTGCATCTCCCCAAGGTAATACTTAAAATCTGGCCTGTTAGTGAGTCTTGAGGACAAGAGTTGAGAACCACTGCTGTATTGGGATACGTGATGGACCTTTGCATGGGTACCTACTGTATATTGAGATACGCAATTGACCCTTGCATGGGTACCTACATTGGTATGCACGATAGACCCTCCAAGGATACCTATAATGAGATAAGTGATGGACCCTTGCATGGGTACCTACATTGGTATGCACGATAGACCCTCAAAGGGTACCTATAATGAGATAAGTGATGGACCCTTGCATGGGTACCTACATTGGTATGCACGATAGACCCTCCAAGGGTACCTATAATGAGATAAGTGATGGACCCTTGCATGGGTACCACATTGGTATGCACGATAGACCCTCCAAGGGTACCTATAATGAGATAAGTGATGGACCCTTGCATGGGTACCTACATTGGTATGCACGATAGACCCTCCAAGGGTACCTATAATGAGATAAGTGATGGACCCTTGCATGGGTACCTACATTGGTATGCACGTTAGACCCTCCAAGGGTACCTATAATGAGATAAGTGATGGACCCTTGCATGGGTACCTACATTGGTATGCACGATAGACCCTCCAAAGGTACCTATAATGAGATAAGTGATGGACCCTTGCATGGGTACCTACATTGGTATGCACGATAGACCCTCCAAGGGTACCTATAATGAGATAAGTGATGGACCCTTGCATGGGTACCTACATTGGTATGCACGATAGACCCTCCAAGGGTACCTATAATGAGATAAGTGATGGACCCTTGCATGGGTACCTACATTGGTATGCACGATAGACCCTCCAAGGGTACCTATAATGAGATAAGTGATGGACCCTTGCATGGGTACCTACATTGGTATGCACGATAGACCCTCCAAGGATACCTATAATGAGATAAGTGATGGATCCTTGCATGGGTACCTACATTGGTATGCATGAAGGACTCTTGCATGGGTACCTATATTTAATTTCCTTTTACACATTTTGTAGGTTTATGTTGTACCAAAAAATGAAATGATTAATTTTTTTTTCTCCGAAAAAAAAAGATACCATTCCAGGAACTCGCCGAGATAGGGAGAAGGAGGTATGGTGATAAACCAACACAGGGTGCAATGAATAGAGACAAACATACAATTATCTCTTAGTGCAACCCAACTATAGATATACCGGTATTAATCACCAAAAATATTGCCGTTAGCTTATATACTGTAAAGTTTGGTCATCATCTCTACAGGATTATGGTTCACATCATCTCCTTAAATTCCCCAATGAATTATGGAAACCTTGTAGGAAATGGTGGGGTCTCCATCTATCATCCCCTCACCTTAATGTGGAAACAGCAGCTAGAGAAGAGCAGACACAAATTCTCCTGAACCTACAACCCCTTCATACATAGGAGTTCAGGAAGCAGCAGGAAGTGTCCTGCCCTTTTTTGAACTCTCATTGTATCACCTGCACCGAGGGTCATGATGTCTTAATAAATCCCCCCTGCAGGTGATGGAGACCTTATAAGAAATGGTGGACCCAAAAAATGCTATCTGCTGGCCTGAAGGTGTGAAAGTTTGAGAAGAGCAAAGACACCCATTGCCGATTCTTAAGCTCACCATGGCATTGGTCATGTGACCTCAGTGAAAGGGGAGGATAGTCACTAAAAACCAGAATGTCTCTTGTGGTCCAAATTATCAGTGGTTTCTCAAGGCTGAGCCCAACCAAAACATAAGACAACAGTGAAAATACTTTGTTAGAGCCGCGTGCTAATACCAGGTCACGGTCCTCAGGATGACCAGGAGGTGAGCAAGCCAAGGTCCAGTAGCAGATATATCAGGTTGGGATCAAGCAGAAGCATAGTTAGTAAACAAGCCAAAGGTCTGCAGGTTGGGATCAAGCGGAAGTGTAGTTGAAGAAAGAGCCAAAAGGTTGGTAACGAGTGGTAGTGAAGACAGCTGCAGGTACGCAAAGATATGGCCAGGAGAGAGCACCATGATTGGGCAAACAGGAAGTGCAAAGTCATGGCTTAAATAGGAAGTTCATGGGAGGAGCAAAAAGTGCAAGGTTCTCCAGAAACAAGAGACAAGGCAAGAAAGTCCACAGGGATGCAGCAGAGGTCGTGGGTTCAGGTCCTGGTCCTGAGAGTGGAGGTGGGAACTTGACCAAGCTGTATTGTATAACTGCAGTGGGGAAAGGTAAAGTCAATTGCTTAGGGGTGCCTGTGACACAAAACCTTTTCACGTAATCCTCCACAAATATGTATTTTGTGTGCATTTGGTTGCTTGTCTGAAAAAGTGTGGCACTCACTTGGCCTAAATGAGTGAAACTATTGACAGAAATAGGACAAGGCTGAGAGATCTTACTGCCAGATGACTGTCCATCTAAATGATCATTGCATTAACGTGCATGTTGGTCTGGACTAACAGTACTCATAAATACGTAATCAGACTCCACCTGATCTCAGTGAGAGAATCCTATCCGGCTAATGGACCCATTGGGGCACCATCACCATCACTTTTCCTTTCTGGAACTTTCATGATTTATTGCTCTTATCTTCATTATAATGATATCCAACAGCCATTATTCCATTGCTTCCCAAGGATAGCCGTTTACGTGACTTGACCAGTTTACAAACAAATAGTACATGATGCGTTCCTTTCTAATTCGGAAGACAAGTCAGATGCCAGTAAACGGGCACGTGGGATCACTTGATGTAAATTCTTTCTAAAATATTTGACCTTATACTAGGAGGAAAATAAACTTTCCTTCCTATTCATTCACCAAGTGAGATATTTTTACTCTATGAGAATAAATAGTGGACACGGCCACACCCATTCTTTGCAACACAGTAACATCTAATGGAAAGTATGGACATATCTATAGAAATGTGTGAACAGATACAACACACAAGTGATCTGTGAAAGATTAGATTTAAACTGTCAGTCCCGACAGTTACTGCTGTGCTATACTGATTCCACTCCAAAAAAAAAAAGTGACTGCCATCCTAGCCCTACAACCGGAACTCTAGTCCAACCCCATCTGAAATCCAGCACTAACCCAATACTAACCAAACAACCCACACCCTAAAAACTTAACCCTAATCCAACCATAAACCCACAACTCTAATCCAAAGCTAAACCATTACCAACCAAACAACCCACACCCTAAAAACTTAACCCTAAACCAACCACAACTCTTTAAATCTAATCTAAAACGAACCCAACACTAACCGAAAAACCCACCTAAAAAAACTAACCCTGACTCTAAACCAACCATAACCCTATAACTCTAATCCAAAACTAACCCACCGCTAATCAAACAACCTACACCCTAAAAACCTAACCCTAAACCAACCATAGCCCTACAACTCTAATCCAAAACTAACCCACCACTAACCAACCGACACCCTAAAAACCTAACCCTAAACCAACCATAGCCCTACAACTCTAATCCAAAATTAACCCAACACTAACCAAACAACCCACCTAAAAAACTAACCCTGACTCTAAACCAACCATAACCCTATAACTCTAACTAACCCACGCTAATCAAACAACCGACACCCTAAAAACCCAACCCTAAACCAACCATAACCCTACAACTCTAATCCAAAACGAACCCAACACTAAACAAACAACCGACACCCCAAAAACCTAACCCTAAACCAACCATAGCCCTACAACTCTAATCCAAAATTAACCCAACACTAACCAAACAACCCACCTAAAAAAGTAACCCTAAACCAGCCATAACTCTTTGAATCTGATCCAAAACAAACCCAAACACTAACCAGACAACCCACCTAAAAAAACTAACCCCGACTCTAAACCAACCATAACCCTACAACTCTAATCCAAAGCCAAACCATTATCAACTAAACAACCCACACCCTAAACACCTAACCCTAAACCAACCATACAACTCTAATCCAAAACTAATTTAATACTAACCAAACAACCCACCTAAAAAACTAACCCCGACTCTAAACCAACCAAATCCCTACAACTCTAATCTAAAGCTAAAACATTACCAATTAAACAACCCACACCCTAAACACCTAACCCTAAACCAACCATAGCCATACTAATTTAATCTAAATTTAATCCAACACTAATCAACCAACCCACACCCTTAAAACCTAACTCTGGCTCTAAACCAACCATAACCCTAGAAAATCTAATCCAAAACTAACCCAACACTAACCAAACAACCCACACCTTAAAAACTTAACCCATAACCAACCATAACCCAACTCTAATCCAAAACTAACCAAACAAAGCTAACATTAAACCAACCTTAAACCGTGCGGCCATAACTCAACCGTAAAACTTACAACTCTACTCCTACACCTCTAAACAAACTCGATACTAACCATACAACCAAGAACTCTTAAAGTCTAACACTAATCCACCTTAACCCAACCATAGAACCCAAATCCTATAATAATTCTAACCCAACAACCCCAAACATATGTAGCGCACTACCCCCGTAGGAGCTGCTGGTAGTTCATTCCTTTCGGTTAGTGTAGCTCTGTTCTCCTCCCCCGCACGAATGACACAGCAGACAGTCCAGAACAGTGGAACATTAAACTTTATTCTTTTCCCTTAATGCATGGCAGAAAAGAATGTGCAATATGTACAGTCTGTGTCTTCAGGAAGTAAGAGCTGCCTCTAAATCTTTGGTTCCTGTAATGGTAGTTCTATCCTTTTCCCTTAATGAACTGACAGGTGCCTCTCTGAAAAAAAACACCCTGGGATTCGGATCTTAGAAGTGCCAGGCCTCACCTGCCTATCTTGACTCCCGAAATCCTCCCTGGTCGGTTCAGGAAAAGTCCGGGTGCACCCCAATCTACTGCATCCTCCTGACAGCCACGTCCTGCTCCGCATGTTCAGAACCATCCGAGCCGGTGATGTCTGATCCATGACTCCTGGAGATTCTTTAGGTAACTTAGTAAAATAACCATCCAGCGCTGAGGTCTCTGAACCCTCAGCCCTTCAGGTTAATGATCTGGTGCTATCCAGCACTGAGAGCATTACACCCCCAGGCCTTCAAGCCTGGACGGACCCCTGAGGGTCACATTCTTGCTGCTTCTCTGAATCACATTCCCATCTCCAACCACCTCCTCCCCTGGAGCATGTGATCCCCAGTTTATATAGGCTTAATAGCCCCAGCCCACTCAAATTAATGATTGGTTCAGGGTAGCCCATGCAAACTAACTGCATCCTGTGTCCAAACCACCTTCCCTCCAGAACCTCTCACTGGAAGAACAGGGCATCACTCATAACAGAATACAGGTGGTCACCCCCCCCCAGTTCTACTCTGTCACCTCTCCCAACCAAATCAAACCCAACCAGGCTTAAACCAACAGGGCAATGCACTGGCAATTTTACCTAATACTAACCCTTACTAACTAGTTGGCACACACCTAAGTAGGTGGGCGCTACATACACCCCCTCCTGAAATCACAGCTGTCCCCAGTTGTGGAAAAGGATTCCACAGCTAGAGAACAGTCCTACCTACCTAACACAATGCATCTCATATGTCCACGTGTGTAGTGCTGTGTATGCATCACAAAATTTTACAACAGAAAAATACATAACAATGTTTTACAGTTTCCACAACATAAATATTATCTAAACTATTGGTCCATACAACTATGTCTCATTTAAAGAGAACCAAACCACTGCTCTCCGAAGAGAAATGCTTTGGTTGCTCTAAACCTTCATCTGTGATCTTCAAGTGGGTTCAGATGCCTTCCAACGACACCTGCAAAGAAACACAGAGCAAACATCCTATCCTGTATCCTAACTACAACGAGCATGTTGTTGGCATGGGTAACACTACCAGGACTACTATCCCCTCAGAAGGAGTCGGTGGACTCCTGCAGGACAGAGCCTGAGTAGACATGCCAGGTCAGTTACACTTAAGTCCAGGAGCCACATACTTTCTGAGTGACTCCAACGAGAGTTCATAACTTTTTACTTAACATAGAACTAGCAAAGGGACTGACAGGGACAACAGAGGAATCGTCTCCATACTGGCCAAGTAGGCACTGAAGTTATTGGCCTGTGTAGGAAGTCCATGGGATAGCCCACCCTAACCCGTCTGCGCACTTGTAGTCCAAGGCTTAGTCCAGCATACCTGTAATAACACTCTACACATAATACCGGGGGTCCGGCAGTCTTTTCCGCGTGTCTCCCTCCCCCTTGACTGAAATTGAGTAACTCCTGGTATGCTGACCAGGTTTATGAACCAAGACACAATTCTTGTAAATGGCCCGTCCCTGCCGCTATTCTCTGAAAATGTCCTGGAACCTCATCCACATCAGATGGTCAGGTGTCCTTTGGGGCTTAGGCACATGCAAATAGTCCCAAATAAGGTCCCTTTCCCATTGTTCTCATGAAACTTCCACCACCTCCATAATTTTTTCTGACATGTAAGGGTAATCTAACCCCCACTCCTGTGCAACCCTCTTTTGAACATCCCTCTGGAACCGTGATGACCTTGGTAGTTCCTTAGGCCTTCCCTGTCCAGGCAACACACACGAGTCCAGGGCCTTAACAGCCCTTAGCTGGTACGAGGGTGCCTTGTTGTGAGGGGCACCTATGATACTTGAAATAGGGGAAACTGGGGGTGCAGGAAATGTGACTGCTCTCCGGAGCTCCGGTGGAAGCATTTAAAGACGTGGACCTTTCCACATACCACTCCTCCTCTTCACTAGAGCCACCTTCCTCTGGAGAGGACCAAACAAATAAATGTTCCAAGGACCCGTACCTCTCCAGCACCTCTGGTGAACCCCAGTCCATGGCCCGGCCCTTGCTTCCCCTGCCCAGCTCACCTGAGAGATCACCCTCTTCTACTAGTGGCTCCTTCTGGACAGGTTCAGCGAGGGGCTTATTAGAACAGGTCGGCATGTCTGCTCAACTACACCAACAACCCCCGAATCTCTCACTGGAAGAACAGGGCATCACTCATAACAGAATATAGGTGGTCACACCCCCAGTTCTACTCTATCACCTCTCCCAACCAAATCAAACCCAACCAGGCTTAAACCAACAGGGCAATGCACTGGCAATTATACCAAACACTAACCCTTACTAACTAGTTAGCACACACCTAAGTAGGTGGGCGCTACACATACAACACAAACCTAACCCTAATTCGACCCCAACCAATACAACCCAATTTCCGAAACCCCAGCCCCAACCCTACAACACCAAGGAACTCTAATGGAACCTTTAAATCTACAAACCTGATCCTAATTCAACCCTAACGCTACAACCCAAACCATATAACCAAAACCCTACAATTTAAATTAAAACCTAACCAAATACAAAATTAGACAAATGTTGTAAGTTTTCTTTAAAGACTTGTTGTGCATCTGCTAATGGATACCGAACATTTTGCTGGATTTTACCAAATTTATCAAAAATATCAAAAAGATGGTAAGTGTCAGGAAATGTTCCATCCGCTGGTAATACCTGTTATTTGGCATGCAGTACTGAGGTCCACCAGCAGGTGTCTCCTGGCAGTTTGGAACTGTCAGGAGAGCTTTTCCCTGTTAATAATATATCATCTTTGGGCCGCAGTACTGGCGTCCACCAGCGGATGGATCCTGGCAGTGTGGAGCAGACAGTACCTCCTACAATCAGGTGTCACTTGAGGCCAATCACAGCCCTTTAAATACGCGGCAAACAATCACATGTTTGCCTTGGTTTCTTCATTGCCTCCTGACCTGCTAGCGATCTGATGCTGTGCCCTGAACCTGATCCTGTGCCCTGAACCTGATCCTGTGCCCTGAAACTGATCCTGATCCTGTGACCTGAACCTGATCCTGTGCCCTGAACCTGATCCTGTGCCCTGAACCTGATCTTGTGCCCTGAAACTGATCCTGTGCCCTGAACCTGATCCTGTGACCTGAATCTGATCCTGATCCTGTGCCCTGAACCTGATCCTGATCCTGATCCTGTGCCCTGAAACTGATCCTGTGCCCTGAACCTGATCCTGTGACCTGAACCTGATCCTGATCCTGATCCTGTGCCCTGAACCTGATCCTGATCCTGAGACCTGATCCTGATCCTGTGACCTGAACCTGATCCTGTGCCCTGAAACTGATCCTGATCCTGTGCCCTGAACCTGATCCTGATCCTGTGACCTGAACCTGATCCTGTCTCCCTGTCCAGATCCCTATCCAGATCCCTATCCTGTCCCACCTGTTACCCTGCATCCCTGCCTGCAGTCTGATCCATCCATCCTCTTCCTGTCCTGTGTTCTATACCCCATCTGCTGACCTCCCTGTGTATGACCTTGGCCTGACTTACGTTTATGTCTCTGGAACATCCCCTGTCCATCTGCTGATCTGCTGTGTATGACCCCGGCCTGGCTATTGTTTATGATCCTGGTATTTCCCATTTATTGTACTTATCTGTCTGTTGTTATTTGTGGGTCTCTGTCTGTGGTTGGTTATTGCACTGTGTCATATTGGAGTTGGTTGTACTATATTACTCACTTTCTTTAATAAATTATTATATTTTCACGTATATACGTTTGGGTGTCCTCTGTCGCAGATCACACGGTTCTGGTCACACCGGTTCATGACAGTAAACCAAGGCCATCTCTGACCAGAAGTGACTGCGCAGAGGAACCATTGTAGTGCTATTAAAATGCAATCAGAAACAGTTGTTCTCCTTGCCTCACTGGTGTTGGAGGATAACAATTACTGTGGTCTGGTATTGAAAGAGTGGGCCAGGGATCAGCTCCTGGAGTGTATCCGTCTGGCCCATTCTCTGGTTGATCAGGGTAGATTTCTGTTTGAGAACGTTCAGCCCCTGATACAGGGGTGTGCTGAGCTAGCCTTGTCTAGCAGTCCTAAAGGAAGTGATGATTTTTCTCCCCCCTTCAGTAGTGATCAGGTGGAGTCTCTGGTATGGCTGTTGGAGGATGATGCTGTAAACTTTCCGGAGCATTATTCAGCTTGTCCTAAACAGGTGCTAGTGGATTGTATAGATTCGGTGCAGTCCCTGGTTAGACAGGCAGTATGTGAACCCACGTTTGTTCAACCTGTACTACAGGCATGGTCAGACTTATTATCTCCAGCTTCGGTCAGCTCTGCACAACCCAGACCTGCTATTAGACACCTGCCTGCCCAGGAGTCTTTTTTCCCTTCACCCATGGCAACCTCGGTTTCGGCCCAATATACCCTGCTTCCCACCAAATATCGATACCCTGTCCCTACCCGCTGCACCTATCCTGCATTCAACCCACCTGCCTCTTCTCAGCTGTCCACAAACCCACGGGAACTTCCTCCAGCTACTGTTACCTCTTCTCTGCCATATCCCATCCTCCTTTCCAGTCTGCTGAACCCCTCTCCTACAGAGCTTCAGTGGCTAAGCCAAAGAAAAAACGAAAGTTTTTTCCAACTAAGACGATCCTGCCAGTAACCCAACCTGCCTCAGCACCAGCTAATCCAACCCATAGCATCATGAAGGTGTCCAATCCTGCCTCCCCACCAGCTGATCTGTTCCAGCCTGATGTGTTCCTGTGTGCCGCCCAGCCTGATGTTCCGATGCCTGCTGATGTGCCAGCACCTGTACCCACTGTCCAGTCTGAAGTTCCAGTACCAGCTGCCCGGTTTGATGTTCCAGTACCTGCTATCCAGTCCGATGTACCTGCTGTTCAGCCTGTTGTGCCAGTATCTGCTGTTCTGCCTGATGTGCCAGCACCTGTGCCCACTGTCCAATCTGAAGTTCCAGTACCGGCTGACCGGTTTGAAGTTCCAGTACCCGCTATTCAGTCCGATGTGCCTGCTGTTGAGCTTGTTGTGCAAGCACCTGCTGTTCTGCCTGATGTGCCTACTGCCCAGTCTGAAGTTCTAGTACCTGTTGCCTGGCCTGATGTCTCGGTGCCAGCCCTCCAGCCTGATGTCTCTGTGCCAGCCCTCCAGCCTGATGTCTCGGTGCCAGCCCTCCAGCCTGATGTCTCGGTGCCAGCCCTCCAGCCTGATGTCTCGGTGCCAGCCCTCCAGCCTGATGTCTCGTGCCTGCCCTCCAGCCTGATGTCTCGGTGCCCGCCCTCCAGCCTGATGTCTCGTGCCAGCCCTCCGGCCTGATGTCTCGGTGCCAGCCCTCCAGCCTGATGTCTCGGTGCCTGCCCTCCAGCCTGATCTCTCGGTGCCAGCCCTCCAGCCTGATGTCTCGGTGCCTGCCCTCCAGCCTGATGTCTCGGTGCCAGCCCTCCAGCCTGATGTCTCGGTGCCAGCCCTCCAGCCTGATGTCTCGGTGCCTGCCCTCCAGCCTGATGTCTCGGTGCCAGCCCTCCAGCCTGATGTCTCGGTGCCAGCCCTCCAGCCTGATGTCTCGGTGCCAGCCCTCCAGCCTGATGTCTCGTGCCAGCCCTCCAGCCTGATGTCTCGGTGCCTGCCCTCCAGCCTGATGTCTCTTGCCTGCCCTCCAGCCTGATGTCTCGGTGTCTGCCCTCCAGCCTGATATCTCGTGCCTGCCCTCCAGCCTGATGTCTCGGTGTCTGCCCTCCAGCCTGATGTCTCGGTGCCAGTGTTCCAGCCGGAAGTACCAGTGCCTGCTCTCCAGCTTGGTGAGCCTGCTGCCCAGCTTGAAGTGCCCATGCCTGCTGCCCAGCTTGAAGTGCCCATGCCTGCTGCCCAGCTTGAAGTGCCAATGCCTGCTGCCCAGCTTGAAGTGCCCATGCCTGTTGTGCCACCACCTGTTGTTCTGCCTGTTGTGCCACCACCTGTTCTGCCTGTTGTGCCACCATCTGTGTTCTGCTTGATGCCATATACTATGGACAATTACAACCAATTGGAGCGTCCGGAGGCCGCTCCTTTGAGGGGGGGGGGGGGTACTGTCAGGAAATGTTCCATCCGCTGGTAATACCTGTTATTTGGCATGCAGTACTGAGGTCCACCAGCAGGTGTCTCCTGGCAGTTTGGAACTGTCAGGAGAGCTTTTCCCTGTTAATAATATATCATCTTTGGGCCGCAGTACTGGCATCCACCAGCGGATGGATCCTGGCAGTGTGGAGCAGACAGTACCTCCTACAATCAGGTGTCACTTGAGGCCAATCACAGCCCTTTAAATACCCGGAAAACATTCACATGTTTACCTTGATTTCTTCACTGCCTCCTGACCTGCTAGCGATCTGATCCTGTGCCATGAACCTGATCCTGTGCCCTGAACCTGATCCTGATCCTGTGCCCTGAACCTGATCCTGTGCCCTGAACCTGATCCTGATCCTGTGCCCTGAACCTGATCCTGTGCCCTGAACCTGATCCTGTCTCGGACCCTATCCTGTCCCACCTGTTACCTTGCATCCCTGCCTGCGGTCTGATCCATCCATCCTCTCCCTGTCCTGTGTTCCATTCCCCATTTGCTGATCTCCCTGTGTATGACCTTGGCCAGGCTTACGTTTATGTCTCTGGAACATCCCCTGTCCATCTGCTGATCTGCTGTGTATGACCCTGGCCTGGCTATTGTTTATGATCCTGGTATTTCCCATTTATTGCAGGATATCTGTCTGTTGTTATTTGTGGGTCTCTGTCTGTGGTTGGTTATTGCACTGTGTCATATTGGAGTTGGTTGTATTCTATTACTCACGTTCTTTAATAAATTATTATATTTTCACGTATATACGTTTGGGTGTCCTCTGTCGCAGATCACACGGTTCTGGTCACACCTGTTCATGACAGTAAGTACAAGAGCTAGAAATATATTGGAAGATAAAGCAGAGAAAGATTATCTGTTTACAAGATATAGACACCTTCCATGTCAGTGTAGCATTTAATTTAATTGCAGGGATCCTGGGAGGAATCAGTAATCCTGCAAGGCCTAGTAGGAATCCTGCAAAGAATCCTGGAAAACCCAGCAGGAAACCAGAGAGGAATCCCAGAAGATGCTGCAGGAATTCTGTGAGGAATTCTAGAAGACATAGCAAGGATACTGTGAGGAATCCTTGAAGACCTGGTAAGGATGTTGCTAGGAACCCTGGAAGACCCAAAAGGGATCCTATAGAACCCATAAACGATCCTTTGAAGAATCCTGGAAGCAGAGATCTGTGGAGAATCCAATAAGATCCAGCAGAGATCTTGTGTAGAATCCTAGAAGACCCGGCAGTGATCCTGTGAGGAATCCTGGAAGTCTCAGCAGAGGTTCCATGAAGAATCCTAGAAGACCCAGTAGGGATCCTTTGAGGAATTCTAGAAGTCCCAGCAATGAGCCTGTGAAGAATCCTGGAGCACCCAGTGGGTATCCAGTGAGGAATTTGGGAGGACCCAGAAGGGATCCTGTGAGGAATCTTGGAGGGCGCAGTAGGGATCCTGTGTGGAAAAATGGAGGATCCCATGAGGAATCTTGGAAGATCTGGAAGGGATCCTGTGAGGAATCCTGTAGAACCTAGCAAAGATCCTGTGAGGAATCCTGGAACTAGAGAATCCTAGAACACCCAGCAAAGATCTTGTGTAGAATACTAGCACACCTGGCAGTGATCCTGTGAGGAATCCTGGAAGTCCCAGCAGAGGTCCCATGAGGAATCCTAGAAGACCCGGAAGGGATACTTTGAGGAATTCTAGAAGACTTTGTTGGAATCCTGTGAAGATTTCTGAAAGACCCAGCAAAGATCATGTGATGAATCCAGGAGGACCCAGTAGTGATCCTGTGAGGACCCATCCTGTGAGGAATTTTGGAGGACCCAGTAGGGATCCTATGTGGAATATTGGAGAATCCCATTTGGAATCCTGGAAGACCTGGCAGAGATCCTGTGAAGAATTCTGGAAGACCCAGTGGGGATCCTGTGAGGAATCATAGAGGATCCAGTAGGAATCTTGTGAGGAATCCTGGGGGGGGCAGTAGGGATCCTGTGAGGAATCTTAGAGGACCCAGTAAATATTGGAGGATCCTGTGAGGAATCTTTCAAGACCTGGCAGGTATCCCATGAGGAATCCTGGAAGACCTGGTGTTGGTCATGTGAGGAATCCTGGAAGACCTGACAGGATCCAGAGAGGAATTCTGGAAGACCCAGCATAAATCCGTGTGGGGCGCACTGGAAGACCTGGCATGGATTCTGTGAAGAATTCTGGAAGACCTGGTGGGGGTCATGTGAGGAACCCTGGAAGACCTGACAGGGATCCAGAGAGGAATTCTGGAAGACCCAGCATAAATCCTTGTGGGGCACACTGGAAGACCTGGCATGGATTCTGTGAAGAATCCTGGAAGACCTGGTGGGGGTCATGTGAGGAACCCTGGAAGACCTGACAGGGATCCAGAGAGGAATTCTGGAAGACCCAGCATAAATCCTTGTGGGGCGCACTGGAAGACCTGGCATGGATTCTGTGAAGAATCCTGGAAGACCTGGTGGGGGTCATGTGAGGAACCCTGGAAGACCTGACAGGGATCCAGAGAGGAATTCTGGAAGACCCAGCATAAATCCTTGTGGGGCACACTGGAAGACCTGGCATGGATTCTGTGAAGAATCCTGGAAGACCTGGTGGGGGTCATGTGAGGAACCCTGGAAGACCTGACAGGGATCCAATGAGGAATTCTGGAAGACCTAGCATAAATCCTTGTGGGGCGCACTGGAAGACCTGGCATGGATTCTGTGAAGAATCCTGGAAGACCTGGTGGGGGTCATGTGAGGAACCCTGGAAGACCTGACAGGGATCCAGTGAGGAATTCTGGAAGACCTAGCATAAATCCTTGTTGGGCGCACTGGAAGACCTGGCATGGATTCTGTGAAGAATCCTGGAAGACTTGGTGGGGGTCATGTGAGGAACCCTGGAAGACCTGACAGGGATCCAATGAGGAATTCTGGAAGACCTAGCATAAATCCATGTGGGGAGCACTGGGAGACCTGGCAGAGATCCTGTGAGTACTGTAATAATAGGACTGCCTCTAACTATCCCCTTTGCCCAGTACCAGACCCCTACATGTTGTCATCATGGGACAAGACAGTCCATTCCTTGGATAGACCAATTGCCTGGCGCCAAGGACCAGAGTGTCCCTGGTTTAGGGGCGCAAGATTTGGTCAGGAAATGATCATCTTACAAGATTTCCTATAGGAACAATGGATGTATTTTCAATAGAAATAAATAACTGACCAAAAGGGAGCAAATAAGAGAAGATCATGTTTTGTTCACCCAACTGCATGAATGAATATCCTAAATAATATTCTTTTGAATGGCCCTCCGACGCACCAACACAAAGCACCACAGTGCAATTATTGGACCTTGTAGCACACCACAATGGTCAATGTGAACCATCCATGAGTTGCGAATGTGCTGCAACCGCTCTACACTCTTTTGGATGGGCCCCTAATGAAAGCCAAGGAAGCATTCCCTACCTTATCTTACTCCTTCCATATCAGTATCCCAGCAAACCAAAGCACCAGCATGACAGCCAAGGAACTAGCATTCTCTGAAGGAGAGACCAGCAGCCTGCATACATTTCCTATTTTCACTAAATTGAAATAGAAATCTAAGAGGATAGTCAAAGAGTTCGCCATGCTTGGACCTGAAGAGCAGAAGTTGCTTAAGTGGTTAATAATAATACGTGGGAGTGCAGCTCATGGCGTTAGGTGCTGAAGTCAGGCTGCAGTTGTTTTCGCAGTAGCCCACTAGGTGGCGATGGTGGTGCCGGTTCTATACGGTGTTCTGTCTCCACCTGCTGGTGCTCTCAGGGAACACATCCAGACTTCTCAGGAGACAAAGGAGATGAATGAATATTAGACATCAGAAAAGGAGGACAATCATTTGGATTTCTCGGGGTCAATTCCATGGACAGTTAAACTGAAGTAAACCCCCCCCCATCCCCCACATACTCTGGATATGGACCAGCCCACCGCTCGATCGATTTCTCATCATTCAATGTCACCAATCAGACAATAAGGGCATTTCTCCAGAATTTGGTGACTCTTCTCTTTGTGGATACAAAACATTCTATTATAATGGAGCTGCAGGCAAAGTCCCCAGCCAAGGAATGTGCATTTCTGTCCATCCGGCCTTCAGATTTACACAGCCCCGCCAGCAGGGTGCCCAGACTTTTACAAATAACACAGCTTGGTCACCAATTCATTTATTTATATCTCTGCTTATGGATAAGCCTTAATGTCCTGTATACAAGCAGGAACCAATCAGAGCCGTTCCTTCTTTGGGTGCCACGTGTGGCTGTCAGAACTATTTGCTGTACTGAACTCTGAGGGTTAGGACCCCCCCTATCCCCCCCTTATCTACGCTATTGTCTATGGAAAAAGGACACTAGGAGGAGAGGAGAGGAGAGGAGGTGATATATATATATAATGGAGAGGACACTAGGAGGAGAGGAGAGGAGAGGAGGTGATATATATATATAATGGAGAGGACACTAGGAGGAGAGGAGAGGAGAGGAGGTGATATATATATATAATGGAGAGGACACTAGGAGGAGAGGAGAGGAGAGGAGGTGATATATATATATAATGGAGAGGACACTAGGAGGAGAGGAGAGGAGAGGAGAGGAGGTGATATATATATATAATGGAGAGGACACTAGGAGGAGAGGAGAGGAGAGGAGGTGATATATATATATATATAATGGAGAGGACACTAGGAGGAGAGGAGAGGAGAGGAGGTGATATATATATATATAATGGAGAGGACACTAGGAGGAGAGGAGAGGAGAGGAGGTGATATATATATATAATGGAGAGGACACTAGGAGGAGAGGAGAGGAGAGGAGGTGATATATATATATAATGGAGAGGACACTAGGAGGAGAGGAGAGGAGAGGAGGTGATATATATATATATATAATGGAGAGGACACTAGGAGGAGATGAGAGGAGAGGAGAGGAGGTGATATATATATATATATAATGGAGAGGACACTAGGAGGAGAGGAGAGGAGAGGAGGTGATATATATATATATATAATGGAGAGGACACTAGGAGGAGAGGAGAGGAGAGGAGGTGATATATATATATATAATGGAGAGGACACTAGGAGGAGATGAGAGGAGAGGAGGTGATATATATATATATATAATGGAGAGGACACTAGGAGGAGAGGAGAGGAGAGGAGAGGAGGTAATATATATATATATATAATGGAGAGGACACTAGGAGGAGAGGAGAGGAGAGGAGGTGATATATATATATAATGGAGAGGACACTAGGAGGAGAGGAGAGGAGAGGAGGTGATATATATATATATATATAATGGAGAGGACACTAGGAGGAGAGGAGAGGAGAGGAGGTGATATATATATATAATGGAGAGGACACTAGGAGGAGATGAGAGGAGAGGAGGTGATATATATATATAATGGAGAGGACACTAGGAGGAGAGGAGAGGAGGTGATATATATATATATATAATGGAGAGGACACTAGGAGGAGAGGAGAGGAGAGGAGGTGATATATATATATATATATGGAGAGGACACTAGGAGGAGAGGAGAGGAGAGGAGGTGATATATATATATAATGGAGAGGACACTAGGAGGAGAGGAGAGGAGAGGAGGTGATATATATATATATATATAATGGAGAGGACACTAGGAGGAGAGGAGAGGAGAGGAGGTGATATATATATATATATAATGGAGAGGACACTAGGAGGAGAGGAGAGGAGAGGAGGTGATATATATATATATAATGGAGAGGACACTAGGAGGAGAGGAGAGGAGAGGAGGTGATATATATATATATATATATAATGGAGAGGACACTAGGAGGAGAGGAGAGGAGGTGATATATATATATATATATAATGGAGAGGACACTAGGAGGAGAGGAGAGGAGGTGATATATATATATATATATAATGGAGAGGACACTAGGAGGAGATGAGAGGAGAGGAGGTGATATATATATATAATGGAGAGGACACTAGGAGGAGAGGAGAGGAGAGGAGGTGATATATATATATATATAATGGAGAGGACACTAGGAGGAGAGGAGAGGAGAGGAGGTGATATATATATATAATGGAGAGGACACTAGGAGGAGAGGAGAGGAGGTGATATATATATATATATATAATGGAGAGGACACTAGGAGGAGAGGAGAGGAGAGGAGGTGATATATATATATAATGGAGAGGACACTAGGAGGAGAGGAGAGGAGAGGAGGTGATATATATATATAATGGAGAGGACACTAGGAGGAGATGAGAGGAGAGGAGGTGATATATATATATATATAATGGAGAGGACACTAGGAGGAGAGGAGAGGAGAGGAGGTGATATATATATATATATATAATGGAGAGGACACTAGGAGGAGAGGAGAGGAGAGGAGGTGATATATATATATAATGGAGAGGACACTAGGAGGAGAGGAGAGGAGAGGAGAGGAGGTGATATATATATATATATAATGGAGAGGACACTAGGAGGAGATGAGAGGAGAGGAGGTGATATATATATATAATGGAGAGGACACTAGGAGGAGAGGAGAGGAGAGGAGGTGATATATATATATATATAATGGAGAGGACACTAGGAGGAGATGAGAGGAGAGGAGGTGATATATATATATATATAATGGAGAGGACACTAGGAGGAGAGGAGAGGAGAGGAGGTGATATATATATATATATAATGGAGAGGACACTAGGAGGAGAGGAGAGGAGAGGAGGTGATATATATATATATAATGGAGAGGACACTAGGAGGAGATGAGAGGAGAGGAGGTGATATATATATATATATAATGGAGAGGACACTAGGAGGAGAGGAGAGGAGAGGAGGTGATATATATATATAATGGAGAGGACACTAGGAGGAGAGGAGAGGAGAGGAGGTGATATATATATATATATAATGGAGAGGACACTAGGAGGAGAGGAGAGGAGAGGAGGTGATATATATATATATACATGGAGAGGACACTAGGAGGAGAGGAGAGGAGAGGAGGTGATATATATATATATATAATGGAGAGGACACTAGGAGGAGAGGAGAGGAGAGGAGGTGATATATATATATAATGGAGAGGACACTAGGAGGAGAGGAGAGGAGAGGAGGTGATATATATATATATATAATGGAGAGGACACTAGGAGGAGAGGAGAGGAGAGGAGGTGATATATATATATATATATAATGGAGAGGACACTAGGAGGTGATGAGAGGAGAGGAGGTGATATATATATATAATGGAGAGGACACTAGGAGGAGAGGAGAGGAGAGGAGGTGATATATATATATAATGGAGAGGACACTAGGAGGAGAGGAGAGGAGAGGAGGTGATATATATATATATAATGGAGAGGACACTAGGAGGAGAGGAGAGGAGAGGAGGTGATATATATATATATAATGGAGAGGACACTAGGAGGAGAGGAGAGGAGAGGAGGTGATATATATATATATAATGGAGAGGACACTAGGAGGAGAGGAGAGGAGAGGAGGTGATATATATATATATATAATGGAGAGGACACTAGGAGGAGAGGAGAGGAGAGGAGGTGATATATATATATAATGGAGAGGACACTAGGAGGAGAGGAGAGGAGAGGAGGTGATATATATATATAATGGAGAGGACACTAGGAGGAGAGGAGAGGAGAGGAGGTGATATATATATATAATGGAGAGGACACTAGGAGGAGAGGAGAGGAGAGGAGGTGATATATATATATATATAATGGAGAGGACACTAGGAGGAGAGGAGAGGAGAGGAGGTGATATATATATATAATGGAGAGGACACTAGGAGGAGAGGAGAGGAGAGGAGGTGATATATATATATATAATGGAGAGGACACTAGGAGGAGAGGAGAGGAGAGGAGGTGATATATATATATAATGGAGAGGACACTAGGAGGAGATGAGAGGAGAGGAGGTGATATATATATATATATAATGGAGAGGACACTAGGAGGAGAGGAGAGGAGAGGAGGTGATATATATATATATAATGGAGAGGACACTAGGAGGAGAGGAGAGGAGAGGAGGTGATATTATATATATATAATGGAGAGGACACTAGGAGGAGAGGAGAGGAGAGGAGGTGATATATATATATATAATGGAGAGGACACTAGGAGGAGAGGAGAGGAGAGGAGGTGATATATATATATATAATGGAGAGGACACTAGGAGGAGATGAGAGGAGAGGAGGTGATATATATATATAATGGAGAGGACACTAGGAGGAGAGGAGAGGAGAGGAGGTGATATATATATATATAATGGAGAGGACACTAGGAGGAGAGGAGAGGAGAGGAGGTGATATATATATATAATGGAGAGGACACTAGGAGGAGAGGAGAGGAGAGGAGGTGATATATATATATATAATGGAGAGGACACTAGGAGGAGAGGAGAGGAGAGGAGGTGATATATATATATAATGGAGAGGACACTAGGAGGAGAGGAGAGGAGAGGAGGTGATATATATATATATAATGGAGAGGACACTAGGAGGAGAGGAGAGGAGAGGAGGTGATATATATATATATATAATGGAGAGGACACTAGGAGGAGAGGAGAGGAGAGGAGGTGATATATATATATAATGGAGAGGACACTAGGAGGAGAGGAGAGGAGAGGAGGTGATATATATATATATAATGGAGAGGACACTAGGAGGAGAGGAGAGGAGAGGAGGTGATATATATATATATATAATGGAGAGG